>OMKL01041905.1:1450-16622 GCA_900302295.1 Parasudis fraserbrunneri
TGCTGACGAAGGTGTCAGATCGACTGTACCTGTAATCAATGAGTCTACGGTATGTGAGTATTCAAAGACAAGGGGAGAAGAATTCAATGTCACCATGATGAGATCATTTCATTTAGTTTCAATCAGCAATTTCTGATCAGCGAGAACAGGGAAATGCTAATGTGTCACATCCTTTAGAAATATGGAAATGAGGTTTTGAATGTGGGGGGAAGGATAAAGCCGCACCCTTCTCCTGAGATCTGAACCGCCGTACTGTAGGGATGGTATAATAAAGTGGGAAATAGGTCTTTCATTTTAATTGAAATTCATGAATCACTCTCTTTAACTCCTGTCTATGGAATCTGTCAGAAAATTGAGTCTTTCATCTAGATAAAAGGCTAATCTAACTCATTATGCAGAGGTGTTATCAGAACGGGGAACAATGGAGCTAATTGGCGATTGTCGTGCAGTGTTAATAAATTTAATTTTCCAACATAGTCAAACTACAATCTTTTAAAATGTCTGATAAAAGAGATCTTTTTAGACACAACTCTAATTGGGTTATTTCTGTTCTACTATAGGAGCACTTTGACGCATTTCCGTAAAAAAAGACCTTCGTACACAATTCCGTTTTTTTCCCCTTCACAATGTTGCTGAAATCACTGTGAGGGAATGGAGGGTGAAACACATAGAACAATGTGATGTAGCCAATGGTTAAATCAATCAGCTGAGAGAGATGCCTACAGCCCATATCAAACAACTCCCTCTAAAGGTTCTCCCATATGCCTCTATCTGGTGCAGAGATGATTTACTTTAAAATCATGTCTTTGATGCATAAAAAAAGGGGGGAAAAAACGCAACAAAGCCTAAATGAAAAAGAAATCAAAGGCACGCAATCCCTTTCTAGAGAAAAATCTCATCATCTTCCTGATCATTAAAACTCGAATGTGAAATGTGCTAGCTAGTATTACTGCCTGGAACTTTATCAAACCCCCTTCAACTAATTCTACAGTGAGAATCAACTGCACTTCCTCTGCCATTTTAATAGGATTAAATTGCATTGCATCACTCACTCACCAGGCGAGACTGCTAGAGACAGCCTAGATGTTCTGTAGGAGGTGGAAACAAGGGGAGGATGGGGGCTCATAACTCTTCAGAGGTTGCTGCTGCGCCCTCTTTAGATATTTAGAACTGTGGTCATTAGCCGGTTCCTCTCACTTCTCACTTCACGCACAATTGCAATAATCATATTCATTAGGATGGGAAATGACTACCTCAAACAAACTCTCATAGAGGACATGTACTAATTACAGACCATCCGGAGCTGTAGGTCAGACACTCAATATAGGTCCTGTAGAGTTTGGTGTGATTGTCTCATTCAAGGCAATGTCATCAAATGAACTTCTGATGGAAAAGAGCTCTGTAAATATAAATAAATAAAGAGACCCCCTTATTGGACCAATGGACCAATCAACCCAAACCATAAACAGGCTGTGTTTCTAAATTGAATTTCACTTCGAAAAACCAACCAGGCTGGTAAGTTAGTTATGTGGATGCTAATCCACACAAGTAGTGAAAGTGTCCCATGGATGAGGTCCTTCTAGATTGGGGTATCATCATCACCACCACCATTATTATTAGCATCAGAGACAATGGGGGTGACTGCTATAGATTCATCCTCCTTACTCTCAACATCAAAAGTAATATCACTGTCACTGACAGCATCATCCAAGTTTATGAAGAAAGAGAGAGAGGGCAAGTGCTAGTAACTGTTATTACTACTACCAGCAGGTTCTCTAGATCTCCCTCCATCATTTGGCTAGTGGTGCTGCCTTATGTTTACAGTTGTCCCTAGCCTAGCAGGCCAGCCACCACTGTTAGTTTAGCAAGCATAACCAAGGTAAGCTGCAAGCTGCCTTTCCTCTCAAGCAGGCCTGCCTAAACAACAATATTTTGGGCCTTCCAAACTTATTCAGATATTCTATTTGATCTATTTTTATGCACTTTAACTATCTGAGGAGGGATTTTTAAAGCAACTTGGAAAGGAACAAACACACTAACATTAGACCTAAGACACTGTTATTTACTTGTCACTTTTATTAAAGCTCCTATATGTAGGATTTTCAACAATAATATATCATATCATATATCATTGTCAGATTAGTTGTGATATCTTGGTATAATTACAGTAAACAAATGAGACCATTGCTGAAACAATTGGTAGTCTAATTCTCATGCTATGACCACATTTCCCATAAACCCCTTTGCTTACTGTTGCAAAGGAGATGTTACATTTTGTTCCTGCTCCCCAGCAGCTTCGCCAGGAATTGGTTTTGGAGATGCAAGGGGAGAGTTAGCATCCCTTGCTAACAGTGGACGTGGAGTTGTTTTTGTTGATGAATCAAGTTTTGTTTGGAAAGGCTTCCTTTGCGCCGTAATGCAATTCAGCAGACCTCCTGTGAATCTGACCCGGTGGCACGCAATTAAATAAATACAATACAGAGGCTACCGAGGCTACTTTTCATGGTTGCATCAACTCTCATCGGTCTCATTATATTTTTGACAGATCTAAAGATTTTGTCCAAGAACTGTGAGTATGAGCATTTACTGGATGGCAAAATAAGGGATTGCATAATTGAGGGCATAAGAAACAATGACAGTCGCAGGAGGCTGTTAAAGGTTTCCAACAGATTCTTCTGTTGAAAACACCTCGCTTTTCTTTATATTATGGATATTATCCACATTTCCACCCAAATGGACAGAGTTTTCTGTTGTTGTTCTATAATCTATAAGCTGAATAAATGTCCTACCTCATATAACCTTTGCAACATTTTCTTTGCTCTCGCAATGTTTATATCCCATCCTCGTTTGATTGACAGGCAGTTGGTTTGTTAGATTTTGAGGGAGATCGTATAGACCAATCAACGTGAGGCACATGTTTACACGCCTCCAGTGCACTCTCTTTGTGCTCTGTCACCCCAGTGCTCATGGCGTGCTTGTGCGCCCTCGTGCGCATGGAAGAACATGTGCTACACAATTTTCGGGGACCCCTTTCCTCCTACTGTGCACTATAGCGCCAATTTCATCAACTAGTGGTCAAAAACTCCATTGGATACCTTTAAGAGAAACTAACAGTCCAAACTAACACTGGAGAAGTGTACTGATGTGTATCGTGCTGCAGAATGCACACAGCAACAGATGCTCAGCTTTACCGTAGGGTCCCACTATTGATGACAAACTCTCTCTCTCTCTCTCTTGCTCATTCCATTCATATTTAGCAAAATTGGGGTGTGCCTATCAGTTCAAATGTAGCAAAGATTTAACAAAAATCATCGCCAATGCTGTACACGTGATGGGACATCTGCTCTCGGATTGGCGTTCGCTCTTGCAAGTCAAGTCAAATCTTTTGAGCAACGCCTTGTGACTACGTCCAGGGATTTCCCTCGCTGTGGCCACTCTCCGCTGCTCTCCGCTGCTCCTCGCTCTTTGCCAATAGGCAATGCATGAAAACTGGTTGCTTTTTTTGTCACCAACTGCGGGACCCTAGCATTACAGGCACGGAGGAGAGCAACATGGTACACGCTGTTACAGAGAATGTGCAGGTTGCGCCCATGCCCGTGCAGAGAGGCAGAGAGAGAGGTGTAACGGCAAGTAAAGAGGGACAAACGCGAACAAGACATAATGACATTTTAACAGGAAAACATGATACCTGTTCACTCTTGCACTTATAATTATTATGTATTTTATTATTTGTTGTCTAAGCACAGTCGAAGGAGCAGGCAAAGTAAGCATTTCACTGCAAGTTGTACAATGACTTTGTAGGTGACTGTTAGGTTGGGGTGATCGCTTAATTTAATTATGTGTCCATGCCCATACATCTACAGTATATATACACACACCCACCCATACGGTCTGTGTGCGTCTTGATGCAGCAGAGGCGGCCCCCAGACATTGCAGATGCAAGGCTACGTGAGCGTCATTATGCAATGTGCGTGGGGGTGTTGATAAGAGCAGGATGGATGGCGGTGTTTTGGAGCGGAGTTGGGACTGGTGAGCAAAGGGGAGCAGGACAACGTGCAACAGGAGGCCACTACTAGCACTGTGCAGACGAACCGACGGAGTGAGGGGACGGCGCTGTCCTATTATCTCCTGGTGGTCAACAGCAGGCTGAGTAGGCTGGAGCTCCAGGCACCACCTGGATTCACCCAGCTGGAGCTCATTAGCGTTGCCGTTTGCCCCACAAGGCGAAGATAGACATTAAAGGTGACAGTGTCGCCATAGCTGTTTAAGAAAAGAAGAAAAGGCTGAAAAAAAAAGAAAACGAAGGAAAAAAAGACAGAGCTAGACCGGAGCAAGAAGGTGAGTGGATTTGGGGTTGGCCTCGGGAGGGAGATTGCCATGTGCCACTTTTGATTTCGTTTGATATATAGACCTACATACACTCCTACCTACACCTTAGGTCAGGGTTACTGCCTACCACAGGGGGAACTAAGAGGGCTAACCCATGACAAATGGGGGCTCATCACAGTTGAACCCAAAAAACATAAATATCAGGCTGTGGCTATAAAGGCTAATAGTAAATGATAGGTGTAGTTTTCTAGTGGAGAAGGTGTGTATTGTATCTTAGTGAGCTATCTAACAATTGAGAATAAACATGATTGAGGGTTTTAAACCAGAAGAGTTGTGAGTAAAGTTTGTAGGCTCAGTGATTGGTGCATGCTGAAGAGAGATGAGTTGCAGCAGGTGGCAGAACATCTTGAGGTGCACATTGTGCCTGATATGAGAAAAGGTGAAATTGTCTAAGTTTTAGTTCAACATGTGGGTGAAATGCGAGAACCGCTTGATGATGCCACGCGACCACAGCTGTCAAAATTAAGAGGTGGAACGGGAGCACTTCCACAATATTAACTTTCAAGAGGAGAGACGAGCAAAAGCAGAAATTGAAGAAAAACGGGCAAAGAAAGAGACTGTGAGAGAAAAAAATACGACTAACGTTAGAACGGGAAAAAGCTAAAGCAAGGGAGGAAACAGCGAGAACTTGCCTGCATTGCTTTAGAGAGAGAGAAATTGCGAGTCGAATTTAGAACTAAAGAAACTGGAGCATAACGTTACTTGCAGAGCTGATTGTGAATTTGATGTGAGGCGTAATATATGTCTTGTGCCAAAGTTCTGTGAACAAGAGGTTTATATATTTTTTCTGTCATTTGAAAAAGTGGCAAAAAGTTTTAAGTGGCCTACAACATATTGGTCTCTAGCAGAGAGTGCATAAACATATAGAGCTCAAGAAGTGTTTGCTGCCCTAGATGAGGAGAAGTCAGCTGACTACCAGGCATTAAAAATGGCAGTTTTAGCTGTTTATGAATTAGTACCTGAATCCTATTGTCAACGTTTCCGTGGTTTGCATAGAAAGGAGGGAGAGTCGCACCTATAATTTACTAGACAAAAAGAAATTGCATTTGACAGGTGGTGTTGTACTCAAAATGTGAAATAGGACTTTGGTAAACTTAAACAGCTCGTCTTAATGGAGGAGTTTAAAAATAGTATGGCCCCTGGAACTAAAATAATTTAGAGGAATATAAAGTAGATGCTTTACAAAAGGCAGCAATAATGGCAGATGATTATGAACTATCACACAAAGCTGCTTTTATGGGTGGGAGAAACGCCATTTACCAGGAGCCCCAGGAAGATTTTGGAGCCAATATGAACAGTAACTCCAGTGCAGGGATGAGGGGGAAGAATGACAGGCCTTGGCTACCTCCTCGAATACCCTCTGGACCAACATGCCATAACTGTAGGAAAAGGGGACACATAAAAGCAGAATGCTGGAAACTGCTAAATAATTTGGAAAAAGAAAGTATGCCAAAACCAGTGGGGTTGGTGGGGCCTACATTAGATAACTGGAAGGAAGAGGAAAGAACTCTTGATTCATTTAAAGAGTGAATCTCAGAAGGTTCAGTGTTGGTCAATGGAAAAGAGGGTACGATTGTAATTCTGCGAGACACAGGAGCCAGTCAATCCCTTCTGGTAATGAAAAATGGTAGGGGAGTTAAATGACACTACGTTCCTCAAGGGTCTACTCTTTAACTCAAGGGGTAGGGGGATAGTTTATGCCTGTCTCTCTGCACCAAGTGGAGTTAAAACCAAAGGTGGTCAGTGGGAGCAGTCTCTAGTTTGCCTGTATCAGGGGTTACGTTTATCTTGGGTAATGACTTAGTGCGGGGCAAAGTCTATGCCGATCCAGTGATTATGGAGTCTCCAGTTGTGTCAAGAGAAACTGAGGGGTTACAAGATGAAAATTCCTGGAATCTTAGCGGCCTGTGTGGTGACACATTCACAAGCTCAGCTGGGGACTGAAAAGAGGGATGAGCAGAGGGAAGAGACACAGGTGATCCTGACAGACACATTCATTTGCTAATGTAGATACAATACAATACAATACAATACAACTTTATTTATAAAGCACATTTAAAAACAACAAAGTTGACCAAAGTGCTGTACAGTCAATAAGTAATAAAATCATAACAGTACAAACATAGACACAAATAAAATACACAAATCACTAAGCCACAGAGGAAGAAGAAAGCTCTCATGATGGGATTAAAATGCCAAGGATGTCATGTAGCCATGTAGATGGCTCAGTCAAGAAGTTTACCCATGATGATTTAGTTAGTGGTCAACAGGAAGACCCATATATTCGTTAGCTGTGCGAGTGCACTGTATCACAAGAGGAAATTGTGACTGAAGCAGAAGGTTTCTATCTGAACAATGCAGTACTCATGAGGAAATGGACATCATCAAACCCTGAAGACTATGATCAGGACATACTGTGTTGAGGATCCAGGGGACAGGGACAGAGGTCTTTCTTTTTTCCTATTTGCAGCATGTGATGCAGTGAATGTGTCCACTGGTTTTAGTCCATTGGAATTGGTGTTTGGGCATGAAGTAAGGGGACCCCTTAAGTTGGTCAAAGAGAGATTTCTCTCACAGGGGGAAGATGTCAATATCCTAGATTATGTTGCAGAGTTCAAAGCTAGACTGAGAGCAGCATGTGCCATTGCGAAAGACCATTTGAAGGTGGCCCAGGAAAAGATGAAGGCTACCTATGACAAAAAGGTGAAGGCATGCAGCTTTCAGGTTGGGGATAGTGTTGGATAATGCTGCCTATTAGGGGGGACCCTCTGCATGCACGTTTTAGTGGTTCCTATTTTGGTTGTGGAGAAGATTAATGATGTGAACTATGTCATTAATACAGCTGATAGACGTAGGACTAAGGCATTGTGTCAGTATGTTGAAGCTGTATCACGACCAGGGGGAGAGAAGCCAGTTGTAACAATTAATGTGAAAACAATTGAGTTGGAGGAGGGGGTTGAAGAACTAGGGCCAGGGAAACTAGAGCCAATGGGCCTGCGCTTGGCAAACAGTGATGTATTGGCCAATATGGGGCACTTGGTGGGACATCTGCTGCCAGAACAAGGGGCGGAGGTGAAGGCTTTGATCCAGAGATTCCCTGACCTGTTTGCTGACACCCCAGCTCATTCATGATGTGGATGCAGGGAATACACTTCAAATAAAACAACAGCCGTATAGGATAAATCCACAGAGGTTGGCTGCAGTGAGGGAAGAAATAGCATACATGTAGATGTAGATGTAGGAGCATGGCATCATTGAACATAGCACTAGTGAATGGAGCTCGCTGCTTGTCCCCATTCCTAAACTTGATGGACATTCATCCACCAACTGACCATACAACCCAATCCAGCACTTCACTCCGGCTGAGTTAGGCCAAAAGACGGTGCTAGCCCGGAGCTAGAGGGTGAGTGGATTTGGGGTTGGCCTTGGGGGGTGAGATTGCCATGTGCCACTTTTGATTTAGTTTGACATATAGACGTATATACACTCCTAACTACACCTTAGGTCAGGGTTACTGCCTACCACAGGGGGGAGGGGGGGACTAAGAGGGCTACCCCTTGACAGTGACAAATACACTTGAAACTTAAAACTATGACTGTCTGTACTCTGGGAAAACATATGCAAGAAGATGCCCTGCTTATGGCAAATTTTCTCTTGTACAAACTGTGAGAAAGCAAATCACTTGCAAAGGTATGCAAAAGCAAAAAGATAAATGAACTACAGCAAGACAGTGATTCAGATGACAGCATAAGCTTATATATTAAGGCAGTCATGAGGAAAATGCATGGAGTGTTGAACAGGACATGAAAGGAAATCCTATAAGGAATATAGACTCAGTGGCACAGGTAAATGTAATTCCCAAAAGACTGGCCAGGAAAATTAAAAAAAATAAAGAAGTCCTATCCATTCCACAATAGAAATGACACAATAGAAACGTCCCACAATAGAAATGTTATGGAGGAAACAAGCTACCCATAACAGGCAAATGCAGTTTACCATTCACACTAAAAGGAAAAACACACTTGTGAATTCAGAATTGTGGACCTACCAGCCGCATAATCCATACAGCCTTAAAGGTGAATACTACCAATTTTCAACACTGACTTAAGTATTTTACTTACCTATGGGAAGTTCTATGGTAATAAGCAGAAAGTTCTTTTGACTTTTACTTCACAAAGGTAAGTAAAAGACATATTACAGTGTTGAAATCTGTGGCATTCCCCTTTAAGGACGGTGTAAAACGGCAGCTGTGGATACTGGTAAATACCACGAACAGACAACTCGTCATGTCTACGCCACTGGGCAGATGCAGATATATATGCGTCTAATGCACAGGAGGTGTTTCACAAGAGGATATCACGGTTGTTTGAGGACATCGAAGGGGTTGTGACCAGTATTGATGATTTGCTTCTATATGCAAAGGACAAGGACAAACATGACAGGAGACAAAGACAAGTGCTGGAGGGAGCCAGAAAAATAAACCTGAGGTTTAGCAAGGATAAAAGCTAGATAGGTGTCCATGAAGTGAAATACCTGGGCCATATTCTGAGCCAAGATGGATTCAGACCTGACCCCAGCAAAGTACAGGCTGTCAAGGGACACGAGAGGACAGATCAGCATTGGAGAGGTTTCTGGGTATGGTAACGTACCTAAGCAAATTCATGACACACCTCTCACACACTCAACACTCACTGAACCACTGAGAAAACTGCTGCAGAAAGAGGTAGCATGGCACTGGAACGAAATACACGAAAGAAGCGATGAACAATATCAAAGAGTCTTGTGAATAAAGCACAAATGTAAATCAGATATTATGATGTCATGCAGCCGGTGAAACTATCAGTCGACGCATACAAATCTGGTCTAGGTGCTGTACTAATGCAGAAAGGTACAGCGGTCGCATATGCTTCAAAAGCAGTGACCGAGGCACAAGTCAACCATGCTCAATTTGAAAAGTAAATGCTTGCCCGTGTATTTGGATGCCACAAATTCCATCAGTTCATTATATCGCAAAACAACGGAGTTCGAAACAGATCACAAGCCACTAGCGTCCATATTCAAGAAACCCATTGGAAGCACTTCACCAAGGACACAGATCCCTTCTGAAGCTACAACCATACCAGCTGAATGTACACCTCAAGTGCATCTCATCACGAGTCAACTGCCTGTGAGTGAAAACAAAATGGAGACAATACACAAAGAAATACAGAAGGATGCCACACTACAACAACACTGAGGACAGTTGTTGAAACAGGATGGCCTGAGTAGAGCAAGGATGTCCCAGCACAGATCAGGGAGTATTGAAATTAAGGGGCTCATGATGAATAGTGGCTGTTTACTTTCTGGGCGGCTGACATGTTGAATCGAATGCGACTTTGAGTGAAAATAACAAATTTAACGTTGTAATCAAGATGACAATGCCCAGAAAGCAGACAATTTTGACAAATTGGATCATTCCAACAACTTTGGGGTGAGTGTTTGACAAGTAAGTGGCCGGGATTTTATGTTGAGGTAATATAGAATGCTTCTGAGTAAGTAAAATGAAATTACTTGACATACTGTCATCAGCTAAATTCATCACACTCTTATGTCTTATTTGGGGTAGCATGGAGAGACCACATGGAGAGACCCAGCTGCACTACATAAAGGTGACTATGTGAGGGTACAGGATCATGCCACTGGGAAATGGCATCCAGAAGTGGTCAAAGACAAAAACACACACTCAAAGAGCGGATGCCGCAACTTCACTGCACCCCTACTATGAGAATGCACTGTAGCTGTGACGCCAGGGGACCATGTGCTGCAATGCTAAGCTAGTTTTTGACAAGAGATTTTTCCTTTTTCACACATTGCCGCTTCGAAATTCAAAATCCCCTGCCTTATCAGAGAGTGAAATCAATATTAGAAGACCTAATTTATCTCTCTGATAAGGCTGGGGGTTTTGAATTTTGAGGCGGGAATTTAACTAAAACTTTAGCTAAAACTAGCTTAGCATTGCAGCACAGGTCTCCTGATGTCACCAGCTTCAGTGCATTCTCATGGTGGGGGCACAACATCTGCTCCTTTAGTGTTAGCAATGGCTCTTAAAAATAGGCTGGCTATAGCAAAACATATACTCCTCCTGTAAAACAAGTATCGTGTTTTTTTTTTAAATCTCCTGCGAACCATTTACCGACTAATATACTTTTGTACAGTACACCTGAAGTTTTCTCTCTCTCTCTCCCTCCCCCTTCTCTTCCTCTGTGTGTGTGTGTGTGTGTGTGTGTGTGTGTGTGTGTCTCTCTCTCTCTCTCTCCCCTCTCTCTCACTCATGTTCTCCCACCTGGAGAACCCTGTGTGTGTGTGTGTGTGTGTGTGTGTGTGTGTGTCTCTTTCTCTCTCCCCCTCTGTATGTGTCTCTCTATCTCTACCTCCTGTCTCTACCTCCTGTCTCTCCCTGTGTGTGTGTGTGTGTGTGTGTGTGTGTGTGTGTGTGTGTGTGTGTGTGTGTGTGTGTGTGTGTTGCCTCCTCTCTCTGTCTCTTCCACCTGGGGAGAGAGAATCTAAAGCTGTGAACTTTGTGGTGATCAGGCTGTCTGTAGCCTACTACATTATTCTATCTCTATGGTTATGGACTTTACAGTTTTTTTGGACTTTACTACATACATGGACTTTGTGCTGATGGGCTGTCTGTAGCCTAGGCTACTACAAGGACACTTGAGGCATTTGAATTGCTAGGGAAAACCATTAATGACAGTAATTATACACTGCTTTTGATTTTGCCATATGTATAAATCGTTAAGGTTGCCATGGTAATAGTAATACATTTCAGGAGCCTACTGGTACAGCACACAGTACATGATCATGCTTTTTCACAGCTTGTAAATCGCCTATTAGTAGCCTGATGTTCGTTTGGTTGAGGAACGGGGGGTGTTTTTGTAATGTGGCTCTTTCAAAAAATATTTGTTGTCTATGTGGCTCCTGAGTACCACTGATTTAGGCTAATTATGTCTCCCAATCAGAGATTGTAACTACACTCAGACATCCTAATGCATGACTTCACAACAATAAAGTGCTGGCAACATAAGCACATCACATTGGAATAATGTTACTTCAGGAAAATGAGTAGTGATGGGCAATATCAATACCACACTAAGTAATACCAGGGCCAGTGTCACCGATATTGATACAGATTACGATACTTTTCATTATTAAAGATATGATCTGTAATGCCGTCAAGCGGCGACCTCTCGGCAAAAGAGCCCCACTTGGTATTGCAATTTGTTTACTTTTTTGGTTTGGTCTAACATGTGGGTTGGAGTTTAGTAATCTCTCTTGGGAGAGCCTGAGGAGTGGCCAGCAGTAGCAGCCCACCCCTTTACCCACTGAAATCTAATCCACACATCAAACAACTGTAAACAAAAATCATGTTTTCATCTTTTGCCTAGAGGTCGCTGTTCGACGACATTACAGATTCTACCTTAAAGCATTAATAATGTTTCAAAGAGGAGAGGTATTTTTCATAAATTATTAGGAGAATATGCAACATTGATAGGCTACTGTCTTCCTTAGGCTACTCTGATAATATTCATGCTATTTTTTTATTTTATTTTCTCTCTGCCACTATCTTTATCACACTACTATTAAAACAGGAAACATTTTAAGTTGGCTAATGCACATTTTCTAAATTTTATTGATTGAGCCGTGCATGGCACGTCTGGGAGATGGGTCTATGTCAGTCTGCCGAAAAATGATGTTTCAGAGCAAATGTTACCTGTGCAATGATGCCAGAACGCAGTTTGCAAAGAAAATCCATCATTTTCGTTGCTAAAATAAAATGAATGGAGAAGAGAGAGGCTTGTTTTGATATTAGTCCTACTGATGCTAGTATTGATTCTCAAAACGAAACGTCAGAGTTGGAACTATCAATACTTTTGGAATCTTTTCACACATCACTAAAGAGAGATCCTCATGGCCACAAAGTAAATAAATACTAGATATTTAGTCCCAATGAAGTTACTAACTAGCCTACATTAGTTAGCTACTGCAGTGCAATGCAGCAGGATACTTTGAGGTTAGCATTACACGAATTAGATAAAAGATTACATGAATCCTTGCGTTGTGTTTATTACAGCTCGACGAAATAATGTAGATGAAAAAATAGCAATCCCTATTGCAATCCCTATTACTAATTTTTTATCTCCATCGTTCAATTGAGCTGTAATTAACACAACACAAGGATGCGGTGTCCTCCGATGACATCACTGGAGGACATAGTCAAACTCTTTAACTCTCAATAACATGAATGTGTGCAAAATGGTTTAAAGTTTTGCAATATGTGTGAAATTATGTGCAAAATAAATCAGCAAAAAAATACATTCCCCTTTCATCCCCCTCCAAAAACCTTTTCAACATAAATCTGTAAAATTGTGGGCCTAACCTTATAGGCCCTTTTCACAGAGGCCATTTGGACATGTCATCACAGGGTAAACACAGGTGTAATGAATAACATTAATTAGGGTTCCGTTCCATTTTGGTGTGGCAGAGCCATTCCAGTGAGACAGCATGTACAATACCAGGGCTCCAGTCCCGATACACATGGAACAGGACCATAATTAATGTTATTAATTACACATGTGTTTACCCTGTGATGACATATCAAAACGTATTTGATAGCAACTATTAGCATTAGCTGTCTCACCAGTTTGTAGGCCTGCTAGCAGGTGAAACCAGTTAGGTTTTTGAGTGTGAGCCGACTGCGCTCTGAAGCCCTGAAATATATTGTCTAGCTGCCTAAAATCAGGACAGATCGTCCTGGTTCTTCTTTGACTCCACTATGCCATCTTTCAATGCTAACATACTGTATATCTCCCATAAAAAGTCAAATTTAATTTGTGTCACTATACAACTCAATTAATGTTTCCCCTTTTGGGGGGACAAAACAGGAAATTAACGAGAGAACTGACCAAAAGGGAGCACAGCGGGAGAAAGGTTTAAAAAAAATAAATAAATAAAAAAACAACAACAAAAAAAAAACAGGAGTGTTGGCAGGTATGTTTACATCCCACTCCATTCATTTTGGAGCTCTGAGGTCTGTATATTTGCCGCAGGCTGCTGGCAGAAGCAAAGATACTGAATATAAGGTAGCCGATGAGAACAACATCTTGCCTCCTCCTGTCTCTGCTGAAACTACAGTGGAGTTATTGTGGTGTCCAATGGGAAGTAGGAAGGATCAAAAGGCTCCACTCCTGTATAGTAGTTTTATCCAGGCTTCATGGTAGATACTGCAATACACTTAAAAGCCATAAAAGTGGTAACAACAAAATGTCAAGAAATAGAAGAAGGCAACACCGCAAAACAACATACCATACATTTCTCGAACGAACGTAAGAGTGTTAGTATTGCCGATTGGAAATAGCAACGCTGTGCAGATATTTCATGTTTCCAAAGTCTGGATTTCTGGATTCACTGCATCAAAGTGAATTCATCAACTCTTTGAAAACAGAAAACAATTAGGCAGAGGCTGGGAGCCAACAGAGAGCCATCCCCCAACTGTTTTAATTTTCCAAGAATATTGCTCTATAATTGATAACGTCATTTTGACTCCGTGAATCCTGAAATCTAGACTTGAGAAACCAGGAATATCTGCACAACTTTGCAATTTCCAATCCATAGAACCAACTCCTCAACAGAACCCATGCCTTAAAGGTCCCATATTATACTGTTTTTCAAAAAGTTAATATCGGTATTCGAGTTCCCCAAAACATGACTTTTGCTGAAAATACCACTCAGATTATGCATTCTAGCATGCCTCTATACCCCTCTGTTTCAGTCCTGTTCAAAACGAGCTGTTTCTGTGTCTGTAGCTTTAAATGCCTGACATCCAACAACTGCGCAGTGTTTCCTCGACATTTTCTTGTGTCTTGTAGATAGCTTTCGCTAATGCTAGTTCCACAAAAGAAGGATCGGCTTGTGTTTTCTTCTGCATACAAGGAGGTTGGACGGTGGGCGGTGCCGAGGGGCAGCATTGTCTCGTGCTGACATCATCATGTTACGGAACTCCAAACAGCTTGAATTACAGGCACAGTTTCCGAATGCGGGCGGTGTGCCTTTCTCCGTGGACTGAGCATTTTGATACCATCACAGTATTTATATAGCACCTAGACCTGCTTTATAATCAAGAAAGAAATAGAAATCACACTTTCTACAATATGTCCCCTTTAAGAACAATGAAGAAACCCACTCACTCTGAGAGTGTAATGCTTGAAATGTTCCCCTCAAAAGCACTTCATGTAGCAGTTATGCTATAGAGTAAAACAACTTAGAAATACAGTACACTAAAAGGTATCCAATGGAGTTTTTGACCACTTGTTGATGAAACTGACACTATAGAAAAGCGGTCCCAGAAAATTGCGTATCACATATCACGCCACGAGCACAGGGATGACATAGAACACAAAAAGAGTGCACTGAAGGCGTGAAAGCATGCCCTTGTGCTTCAAATTGATTGGTCTAGAAAATCTAACAAGTTAATTGCCTGTCAATCAAAGGAGGTCAGACTTGTTACAACTTAGCCAAACTGAATGAGAAACTTAACACAGATGGGATGTTAACATTTCAAGAGCAAAGAAAATGGCGAAAATGGACTTATAGGTTAGGCAAAGGTTATATGAGGTAGGAAATTTATTCAGCTTGTAGATTATAGAACAACAATAGAAAATGATTTCTATTTGGGTGGGTCTTGTTCACAAGACTCCATCTATTCATCAAGTTGTGCATGTCACATAAAACTGTACTAAATAAG
>OMKL01042024.1:1476-18029 GCA_900302295.1 Parasudis fraserbrunneri
TGTGTGTGTGTGTTGTGTGGTTTTTTTTTTTTGGGGGGGTTTTTTTTTTTGTTTTAAAAAGAAAAAAAAAAAAAAAAAAAAAAAAAAAAAGGAATTGTGTGTGATGAAAGTGAATGTGAAATAAAATCGAAAAATGTTGTGTATGTGTGAGAATGAGTGTACGTGTGTGCCTCTGTGTGTGTCTGCCAGTGTGTTGGCGGGGCAGGGGGCAGTGGTTCAAAATAATTCTCCAACAGTCGCTTTACAACCTATTGTGCTGGACATGCTGTGTCAAATGAAACAGGATCAGAGCTTCAAAAAAATGAGAAAACAGGAGACAAAAAGGAGTTTTTAAGGGGAATTTTTTTTTCCAATCATGTCATTTTACCTGTCACTCAACAAGAAGTGATAATGCACTCACCAGGACATTGTGTGTGTGTGTGTGTGTGTGTGTGAGACACGTGTAGATTCGGTAGAGGCAGCAACATGCTCAAGTCAAGGTCACAAGCTGTAGTAGCTCAATGACAGACAGATTTCATACAATCATATACCAATGTGACTGTGGAATATGAGGATGAATTATGAGAGTTACAGATATCTACACTTGCAGGAAAGGGACCATAATGAAGACTGTTAGGAACAGCAGAATTATGAACTTGAACTCATGAACTCATCACCAATTTTGGAACTCGAGACTTGAGAATTGCCAGAGAGAGAAAATTAGTTTGACTTCTCTGCTCATTGCTCAAGAATCAAGACTTGACTTTGATGGCGACGATGATTACTTTATTGTCAGTTTAAACAAGGCACTTTAAAGTTGTCTTTTCACATATCCCACCTAGTTGTACATGTACTATACACAGTCCCCCACTCATACATTTCCTCAGAGGTCATAGCTAAGGGTCACCTGCTGTGCAGCAGGAGATGTAATATCAGCCACCCATCAGTCACCAGCTCACAGCTGGAATACATCCTCCTGTCAGTGCCGGGGATCGAACCAGTGACCTTTCTGTTACCAGTTGGCCTCTCTACCTCTAGGCCATCCTGCCTCTCGTAACAAGTAGAATTGAAACTTTTTTTTAAATTTAATTGGCTATTTTTCTTCATACATTGGAGTTAACATGCAGGTCATTTTTGGTGTGGGAGGAAACCAGACTATCCGGAAGTAGATAAAGACTAATGTTTTCCATAAATTTATTTATTTATTTGTGGTGGCCCACCACAATATCAGACAGACCCACCACAAATAGATTTCCCAAATTGACACAATAGTGTCGCCCTGCCAACCACCAGCAACTAAGAACTCGTGCAAAACACTATTGTCTACCTGTGTGTGTATAAGAGAGATTGTGATTCTCGCACTCTCTTACACACACACACACACACTAATAAAGGCGCGTACTCGTCCGCCACTATGTTGTTGTTGATGTGCACGCGCTCTCTGGCGTAGTTCCCCCTCAAACATCCGGTTCCCCCAATGTCACATGACCAGCACAGCAGTATCATCAGACCCACCATCCTCAAGTTAGCAAGCACATCATCATCTAGCTAGGTTAGCTCTCAGGTTGCTTGTTCCATTTATTCGACAATGGCAACATTGGTAGCAAACATGGCGATGGAATTCAACGGGCCAGCAGCAGCAAGAACGCATACCCAGGCTGTGACAAGAAACTACATCTCACAACCAAGGCTAAGTATGTCATGTAAACGTTAGCTAACTGGATAGCTTCATAGCGCGTACCTTACCTAGCTAATAACGTTAGTAGAGGGTTGAATGAATGCTAGCTAACGTTCGATGCTAACTACTCGCAAAGAAATCATAATGACACGTCTGTGCAGTATTTAACTGTTTGCCAACTACGGTTACAATCGCATAAACGGAATGTAGGATATTTGGTTAACGTTAGCAAAACCGTCATTATTTCCACTTAATTATGTGGCCTTTCTCCCTGTATGTCGCTGCATCACAGCACTAGTGCAGCTAACGTCACGGTAGCAAGCCCAGCTGTTAGCTTGCTAACCTTAATGCCAAGTCTGTTTTGTAGGTCGTTGTTAGCTTAAGTTACTGGCTAGGTTAACGTTACAAAAACGATATCATTAAACCCTTTAAGAAGGTTTACTTTGAATATAAAGAGTTGAATTAATCGAAGTGAATTAAATGGAATATGATGATCCCTTGAAGGACAAGTGCTAACAATCTGGTTTAACAAACGTAGTGGGCCAATGGACGATTAGCTAGCTGGCTAATGTTAACTAGCTAACAAGGCAGGCAGGCAGCCAGTCAGCTGACTCAAACGGCACCCGACCGAATGAACGAGACACCGTGCAAATGACATGGTGTCTTAGAATAATTCGGCATCGTTAGACTGAATCAGTTAACTTTAGCTATGCAGGCTCCTGAGTGTCCTTGTATGGAAAGTAATGTATTGCTTCATAATATTTTGCATGGTAAAGTCAAGTGACAGATGGGGGTGATGAGCCACCATGTGACACAATCACGTGAGAGGCACCTGCAGTGCAGGGCCAGGGCTCAGATATAGTTGCCTGTAGTTGAGACAGATGTTATCTTTTTTCATCAAGGTCAACACTTGCATGATATTGTGGGGGCCTTTAAAATATATATAAATAAATATACTGATTTGATGTTTTGAATTTGAAGCACATCTTAAAACATAGAACAGTCTGTTACAGTAACATTACAGCAAATAGAATGACCGTTTGCAAAGACTTTGTGGGCCCATACATTTTTTGTGAGCTCTTAAAATCCAAAATCAGACCTGTTACTATGATATGCCAAAATCTACCTTTAAAATATCAGGGTTATTTTAGGAGCAAAACAGCACGGTGTACAAGGTTGTGTGAGATATAAGCAATCAGCCTAGTAGGCTAAATGCCAATTATTTTCGATCGCCGATATCTTGGTCACAAACAGGTGATTGTAATCAAATAGGTGATTATCACTAAATGACAACCTTGGCCAATGAGCTGTGGCAATGTGCCATATTGTTTGGTACAACACGACATAAGAATATTAGGAATAAAAACTAACATTTGAAACATGGTATGTTGCCTACATCCTCATTTCATTGGTTTAAATTGAAACTTATTAGTGGGCAATATCATTGAGCTGTGTCTCACTCTCGGACACGTTGAGTTTGGACGAGTTGGACAAAAGTTTGATGATGAAAGTGCATGAAAGGACATAGAAACTATTTTAATGGGGGAAACCACTGGTAAAATGTTATTCATGTTCAAAATGTACACCCAAAATAATTGTCTAATTAGTGTGTAATAGAATATATTGACACACCTAGGCCTCACAGTGTTGTGCTGTTAAAGAACCAATTAACAGAGTCCTCACCCATCTGTGATATGTTGCCCACAGAGGCCCTGAGAGGAAGCTGCATTTCAGGCAGCTTGTCATAAGGATGTGAAAATTAGTTCTGTGCTGGCCAGCATTCAGTTCTGATGTAGAGCCCACTCTTATCAGTGGGCTAAAGAATCATCGGCATCACAGTGTAGTCTTTTCCAGGGAATGTTAAGTCTGCCTTAAAATCTGCAGAATAGTCTTGCAAAACCTCTCTGAATCTAATTTACTGTAGAGGCCAAGGTAGTAATATCTAAAAAATCCCGAAAAGCCAGGTACGTGAATCGTGGGTTTGTGAGGTTGAGTCAGGAACTGCCCATGATTTATAGCCTATATATATATAGTATATATTAGTGTGTATATATATATATATATATATATATATAACATTTCAGTGACACTTAGGAAAATGTGTTGGTGTGATAACCACTTGGCTTTGGCCATTGGCTGCTCTTGATTTCTCATCATCTTGCCTTGTCATCTTGCCTTATATGTCTGAAAGAAAGCTCCTCTTTTCTTTCTGATACTGTAGTCAAGTCAAATCAAATTTATTTGTATAGCCCAAAATCACAATACATGTCTCAATGGACTTCACAGGCCCACAGAGATACAACACCCCCTGGCTAAACTCCCAAAGATAAGGAAATAAGGAAAAACTCCCACAGGAAAAAAAAAAACCTTAATAGGGGAAAAAAGGGAAGAAACTTTAGATGGGCAATTCAGTGGGAGATCCCCCCAACCAGAATGCCAGATGTGCAATAGGTGTTGAAGTGGGCAACAAATGAGGATACAACAAGGTAGTAATAATAGTAATTATAATCTAGAGTATAATAATAAAGTAATAGTGATGATAAACATGGGAAAATAATAGAAAGGTATAATAGCTAAGCAAAAACAACAGGGCATAACAGCGTCATGTAAAAGGAAGGCCTGCGTATCATGAAAGAAACCACTCCAATGTGAATTTAAAGCTAAGTGTAACACCTCGGCTAATTGAAATCAATACAGATCATTAGTTTCAGCATTCCTTTGAAATATACTTGGAGCAGCATGTGAAATGATTTGATGAGACAACAGGCTCATCTCTTTTAGTGAACCACAGTGAACTATCCTAGATGATTTCAAGGTGTTATATAGCCTGTAACTGTTTGACAAGCATTAGGCTATAGGCTCTATTGTTATACTTGTGTGTGTAAAGCGTAAGCGGATATTGTAATCGCTTGTCTGTCTGTAACTGCGATAACTTGCATTTCTTATCCGATTTTGCTGAAAGTTACTCAGTGGTCAACCAATGAACTGCATTTTGATTATTATTATTATCAATTTTTTTCCGGACCTGGAGGGCCGGCATACAACAGTCAATGTCCCTAACTGGCTGGCTGGCTGGCTCCCCATTGTTGATACACGCATGCATGAGCATCGTAGCCTATTGAGCTGTTTGGTTGAGGCAAAATAACGCGAGATGCATGTCACGTTAACTTGGCACAGAAATGTAGTGCATTTCTCACATTGGCTAACGCTACATTCACTCTGCATTGTCTGAGACTTGGAGTACTATCAATTGCTGACATTGGATATCAATTCATTGTCTGTTTCACTGCTTTGTTTTCTTTTGCATCTTTACCATGTCAACTTGTGTATTTGATGCTATTTACTCGCCCTTATTGCAGCAAAGATACAAGCCGGGTAATGTTTGCTTTAGCTCAGCCTAGTAGTAGTGGTGGGTGCAAGCTGCTAGCACCCGCAGGCCCTGCCTTGTTATTTACTTGCCTCTAACTTTAGCTTAGCTTAACGTTGGTGATAGTGGATGCTAGCTGCTTTTGTTAGCACCAGCAGGCCACAAAATTCTGCAACACAAGCGTGCACTTTCACAAATGTGTATCAATTCATCTTCAATTTTATGGCATTGTTTTCTTTTGCATCTTAGTCTAGCAGCAAAATACATGGGGGTTACTTTAGTAGCGGTGTGGTGGATTGGTGGCTCCTTAACCTTTGCTAGCCACTGGTAGCAGCCTAGCCCCCAGGTGTTATCACAACAGCGATGCAATCAAGCTGGGTTGCTGCAGTGCGTGCATTGAGTACCACTGAGTGTTAGTGCTAATTGTTTACATTAATCATAATTGACAAACACAAATCCCCACTGGCATGTATCTGGGTCCGATTTAACTAGGCTAGCCCAGTCTTGTTTGTTCAAATTTGGCAAAGATTGACTGCAGATCGAGCTCAACGTTTTAGCCTTTGGTGTATGTCGCACCAAGAAGGGCCAGGATGGTGATAGATGCAATTTCTTACTGAGCGATGTTATCTAGGAATGTGAGCAAGGTTGTCACGAGGTCTACTGGGACTACACAATATTATAAGAGGTCTGCTTAGTCTACCTGGTATTAATCATATATCAATATTAATCGTTGGTGGGCAGGTTTACACGTCAACGTGTGCTAGAGCTGTCAACGTTGGCCAAAAATGACGTTCGATTGTTACTTCTAAAAAAAACATACGTTTGAATATATCAAACCTTGGGGCCTTTTAACCCTCTTTGTCTGCATGATGCAGACGAGCCACTTTCTAGAAGCACTAGTTATACAGAGCTCAAAATACTAGAGGGATTTATATGAACGGTTCACATAACAGACGTGACACAGGAGAAATTAAAAATATCAATTAATTTTGTCAGTTACACATGTAAGCTCCTAATCCCTCTTGCAAGCATGTACATCAAACAACTGGCAAGTTGTGATCTGACAAAGACTTATGTTTACTGTTGTTGAGTGTCAGCTAGCATGTCACGGTAGCAAGTTTAGCCCGTTAGCTTGATACCATTAACAATCGTTGTAAACATTCGAATGCTCCGCTGCTCCTGATTGCCTGAATAAACTTAACGGTTATTCTGATAGCACTCTGGATTTACAAACTGTTCAGTTTGTGCCAGAGTGTGCAATATACGAATGCACCTCAGACGTTGGCTACTTTACTATTTATTTGGTTGCCTGATTCAGCAGGCTTATGGCTGGATGTTGTGGGCAATGTCATCAAAGCTCACACTCCTGAAACCTTTTTTCATCCATTATTTACAGAGTAGCAGCTACTCGGATAATCATAAAGAAATTGCCTGGGTAAACGAGTAGGCTAGACACAGAATCATGAAAACATCAGCACATATAGTTATTTTAAAACGACTTCTTCCAATGACAAAAGCAGTTTATTGTCAAACATATTCAACTGCCACCACCGGCACATAATCTCAGTTCATACATTTCTCAAAACCAGATTTTTCCCTAGGTCGTTCACATGATTCTCACTTAAGGCCCTGGCCACATGTATATGGCTATTTCTGAAAACGCATCTCCCCCCCTCTCCGTTTTCACAAAGATTCCTGTCCTCACCAACTTTGTTAGAGAAAATCTTTCCCTCCACACGAGAATGCGAAAACTATTTAAAATGCTCACATAAGCATGCCATGTCAGTAGGTGGCAATAATGTGTCATAAAACTTTATTGTCGAATACCACAGAAAAACACGAGGAGCATGGGCATATTGGGCTTATTCTTGAGCTGCGTATTATTGGGCGCAGTATATTTATACGCCTCTGCGTGGCGGTGTAATGATGAAGAAAAGCTAGGTTGCCTTGTAAACATGCAGTTAAACCTAACCGTATCGAACGCACACGTAAACACGTATATAACGGCACCGTATGACACGGTTGCCGTTTTTTGCGAGCTCCTCTTCAACCTCGCATTTTACTTTGATTTTTGTCGCTATTTCCTAGTACTTTTGCAACATATGGGAGTGCTTTTGTACAGTATGACAGACGAATGCTCTTGGACATCAGAACTAGAGTGAAAACTCATTTTCCACTAAGATCAACAACCATCATGGACTATCCTTTGTTTGGCCTACCTGTGCAAACACCTGGGAAGCGGCACCAGAGAAGGAGATGAGGGAAGCTCCTGGGGTTCCTGGTCAGGCTTAGAAAATGGGGAAAACAGGACTCCTCTTCTAAGCATTCTTCTAGCGAATGTCCAGTCACTGGAAAATAAGCAGGATGATCTTAGAAATAGGTTGGCTTTTCAACGTGACATAAAGAACTGTCATGTCATGGTTTTCACGGAGACTTGGCTAGACCCCTCGATTCCAGACTCGGCCGTCGTTCCTGAGGGGCATTCCATCTACCGCCGGGACCGGATGACAGAGTCAGGGAAGACCAAAGGGGAGAGGCATATGCTTCATGGTCTTGGCGAATACAGGAAATCCAGGTACGAACTCCGGAAGGCAATCAATAATGAAAAAAAAAATACAAAAAATTAATGGACAAAGTGGAATCAAACTACCGTGGCTCAAAAACCAGAAACATGTGGACCAGATTAAAAACAGTCACGGGTTACAAAGGGAAAACCAGCAATGTTGACAAAGTGTCTGCATCTCTCCTAGATGAACTGAACATCTTCTATGGACGTTTTAAGGATAACACCCCTGCTGTGGATATGCAAATAATCATTATCATCATCATCATCATCATCATCATCATCATCATCATCATCAAGCTTAGGGACATAGGATTCAACTCTGCCCTGTGTAGCTGGATCCTGGACTTCCTGACGAGCAGACCCCAGGCTGTGCAGATGGGCACCACCACCTCCTCCATACTGACTCTCAGCACTGGAGCCCCCAGTTTGCTGATGACACCACAGTCATTGGCCTGATCACTAGTAACGATGAGATGGTCTACAGAAAGGAGCTGAGTGCCCTGTCAACATGGTGCCAGGACAACAACCTCCATCTCAACGTCAACAAAACAAAGGAGCTTATTGCAGGGATGAGAACACGCCCCCATTTACATCAATGGGGCTGCAGTGGAGAGAGTCAGCAGTTTAGGTTTCTTGGGGTCAACATCAGCGAGGACCTGACCTGGTCCCATCACACTGGCATCATTGTCAAGGCTAGGACTAAGCACCTCCCTGTGTATATGGATCCTTGACTTCCTGATGGGCAGACATCAGATGGTGAGAGTGGGCAGGCACACCTCATCTTCCCTCACCCTCAACACAGGCGTGCCCCAGGGCTGTGTTCTGAGCCCCCTGCTATACTCCCTGTACACGCATGACTGCGTGGCCACTTTTGACTCCAAACACCATTGTCAAGTTTGCTGACGACACAGCTGTGGTAGGACTGATCTGCAACAACGAAGAGAAGGCCTATCTGGAAGAGGTGGGGTGCCTGACGTGTCATGACAACAACCTCCTCCTGAATGTCAGTAAGATGAAGGAGATGCTAGTGGACTATGGGAGGAAGCAGGGGAGGACCTACAGCTCTCTAAACATCGATGGGTCCCCGGTGGAGAGGGCGGACAATTTCAAGTATCTTGGAGTCCAGATCACCAAGGACCTGACATGGACAATAAATGCAAACACTGTGGTGAGGTAGGCACGGCAGAGACTGTATCACCGTAGGCATCTGAGGAAATTCAGAGTGTCTCCCCAGATACTTCGGAATTTCTATACATACACATTCGAGAGCATTCTGACCGGAAATATCACTGCCTGGTATGGGAACAGCACCAGGCAGGACCGAAAGGCCCTTCAGAGAGTGGTACTTATATTGACAGCTCATGCTATATAAATGGTAAATGGACTGCATTTATATAGTGCTTTTATTCAAAGTGCTTTACAACTTATGCCTCACACTCACCCATTCACTCGCACATTCACACACCGACAGCGGAGGCAACCATGCAAGGTGCCAACCTGCTCGTCAGGAGCAGTTAGGGGTTAAGTGTCTTCGACACGCTGCCAAGATATAATATATATTTTGTATACATATACTCGTACTTATTGCATACTTATACTATCTATTTAACTCAACTGTACAATCCATCTGTGCATATCCATGTATATATTGGACAGCTCATTCCATTCCTGTAGATTTAACTCAACTGTACAATTCATCTGTGTCTATCCTTCTTACATTTGACAGCTCATGCCATCCATTTACACTAGGACACTTTTTATACTTGTTTAATAATTTTTATTATTACTTTTTCTTTTTCTATTACTTTTAAATTGTTGAGAATTGTTGAGTTGTTAAATTGTTTTTGCATTATTGAGGAGAGCTAGGAACACAAGAATTGAATTGCCAGCAATGACTGCTACTGTGTATATTGTTGTGCATTTTACATAAAAAAACTTGAACTTGAAACAAACCGGTCGCCTGTCATCGCTCGTACGTTCCTGGCGCATGCTCAGTACATATAAAACAACAATTGCCATGCGCAGGTTGAGGTCATGACGTCAGCGTTTTCAAAAAGCTCAGTTTCACAAGTCCACACAAATACACGGAAAACAGAGTTTTGAAAAATCTCCACCCTGGAGGGCATTTTCCAGAAGCTCCGTGTCTATCGAAATGGCCGTTTTCGTGTGGACGGGAGGACAAAGCGCAGAGAAAATACTACGTTTTAAAAAAATATCCATACACGTGTGGACGGGGCCTAAACCTCGTGTGGAATCTAGTGGCCACCATTTTTTAAAGTTGAATAAAGACATTTGGTAAACCAAACCATTTGACCAGATTAGCGGCATGGTAAAAAGGTGTCATTGAGGATTCTGGCCGTTTCGGGGATACCGACAGCATATGTTTGGTTTTAGTTTATTAGTATATTAGTTAGTGGTGCCCCTTGGTTTAGTATGAGGTATGCCAACAATACCAACTTTTTTGCACAGCGTGACATGTACAGAACAGAAAGATGAGGATTTGAAAATAAATAAATAAATAAATAAAAAGTCAAAGCATCCCTTTTAATTTCGACACAGGACATAGAGTAAATGTTGCTCAGTACTTTTCCTATGCACCTAAATCTGATTGATGTTAGGCCTACTCCATGTCCTTCCCATTACACCTTTGAACATGACCTGAGTCATGAAGCTGCTGTATCCAGGTGGCATTTTTCCTTGTTCGGGTGTCAGATAGGCAAGCATGGACTAAAAGCCTCTTAAACTAGAAGGAAATTACTTAATGGATCTGAGGCTATCGGAAGGTGCAAAGACGCTGCATGTGTTGGAGCCCCCTTCTCCTGAAAAACGTCTCCCCATCCTACTTTTCAAATGTCCTCTTTAATTTCGGTATGCCAGAATGGCTCCTATTTTCACTCCCATCAAACATCATACCAAACAGCCAGGTATTGCATGCTGATGGCGAGGCAGCAATCTGAGCGCGATGATAATCTCCAACAATTTTAAGGAAACAGTGGAGCCACGTGCGCCCCTCTATTGTTGCACGCCCACTCGTCATGTCCATTAAGTCATGGTTAAATCTTGTCAGCAAAGCTTTTTAAAATCATATCTTTTTAGAGACCAGGCAGCTAGAGTCGGTTGGTCTGTGGGTCATTCTGTGCCCAAAAAAACAAACAAACCAAAATAAAAAAATAAAAAAAGTTGTTTGCCATGGCTTGGTACATGATGGAGACACGTGATTTACCATAATGATAGATATTGGGAGTGCCAATATATCACAATAAATATCACACCAGTTGGTGAGAGGGTGGCACTATAATCAAAGGTCAAAATGTAAAACTTTGAAAAGCAGAGCGAGTAACAACGTTGCCAAGGTGGCCACATTTCTGATGAGCTAGTCAGTAACTATTCAGGTTATGTAGCTAATGCTAACGCCAATGCTTACAGCTCTATAAAAAAACATTGTCGTTTTAACGCTCATGTTGTAGTACTCAAAAGACCATTTTGTTTCCAAATCAGCCGATTGTAACTTTTTAAGCTGCAATGATTATTTTCTGACCACATTATCAAAACCTCGTTGAGCCACGGTGTCTTACTTGATCCACCCTGCGCCACCAGCAGCCTGTCTGTTGTTATTCCATCATTTATTTGTCAGCCTGAGCCGTCCTTTTGCTCTGCCTAGGACTGGGAGGTACAATATACCTAATTCAAAGGTACACCTTCATGGATCCATGCAAAGATATGGATTTTCACTATACTGTCGTCCATGATGTATACATATCTTAAAAATAAATATACATTCTCTATATTTTTCATTATATTTTTATTATCACCTTTCAGCAGTATTAAAAAGTAGAATAAAATAGATTATTTGAAATGAAATGTCACCATGACAAAACGTACTGCAAGTTAAAGACATAAAAAAATGTCATATTGTAATTTGTAGTGGAAAACTAAATACAGTCAAATACTGTTATACCGTCAAAACCAAGAAAAATATTGTGATATCATTTTGATTTGCTCTGCCTATACCACTCCCTCCCATACGTTGTAAAAGCACTCTTGATAAACCTGTGCATTAAAATCTTTTTTTTTCTCTAGCTTATCTCTTAATTACAACAGTATTGTGCCCTCAGAACAGTCTGATGTTTGTAGGTCAAAGCATTTAATGTTTGTTAGTGGCCATTATGACCATTATCGACATTGTTTAACAACCAGGAAATGCCCAAAAGTCTGTCATATTATAGTTGATAAATCTAGTAATCCATGCATGACATTTTTTTTTTGTGAATCTCTTAGTTACAACAAGATTGTGTTAGCAAGGCAGTGTTACGTTCATATGTATTTACAATGATCTTTGCTATTTGGTCAAACAAGGCAAGTCTTTCGTTTTGGGAGAGAGTGAGGGAGGGGGCAAGTTGTAAGTTTGTTTACATGTATCCTTGCTGCCCTCTAGTGGTCAGAAAACAATTATTGCAGGTTTAAAGTCTTGTTTTGGTATGAAAATGTATTGAACACTCCCATATCTGTGTCAATGTTCACGTTAGGGCTGTTGGAACAAATTTAGGGAGTCGAATATAAATCGAATAGTAAAAATGTTTGTACGAATCAAATGCTGAAATTAATATTCGATACGGTCATGACAAAGATGCCTTCATGCTGCTTAATACTGCTTGCTACCTCAGACTGCCTTTTCATCGGCTGATTCATTTGGAATGAGACCAACAGCGGGAGGTACATGAGAAAGTGAAAGGGGAGCTCACAGTTATTGCGGCCTATTTAAGTAACATCCACTCCCATTCAGCCAGCAATCGGATAAGCAGGTCATAATCACTCTCATGACAGATTGAAAAAATATAGAGACGGGCCAAAATGCAGATAAACCTCTTTTCAACGAATGGCAGGTCGCGTCTCCAAGCACAATGAAGCCCTTTATGGTGCAAAATATCTCCGCACCGACAATGCAAAGAAAAAGGTGATTTGGGCAGGTGACAGACAGTGGTCTCAGTTGGACAGATTTTACGCGCAGGTGTCAAGCTCACCTCTCATGCTGACCACCATGGATGAGTCGGTACAAGCGGATGACAGCGCTGTGGTGTGAACGTCTCATGCACTGTTAGCGTCAGTAACAGTTTTTATTTTTCATATCGACTGCATCGTGAAAGACGCAAGAAGCAAACAATATTGGAACACATACCAAGATAGACCAAGGCCACTGTTACTACATAATACGCCTACATCTCGATTATATAATGAATTCCATAAGGATGTGTGTAAATAATAGCACCAAACCACACAATATGGAAAATTGATGCTTGACTTATTCCACCTATTCCAATGAGTCTGTATCGCACAGTGGTACACCACGCTGCACGCACTTATCTCAAGTCTGAATCGGGCCCCAAGTGCTTAAGTTTAATTATTATTTACTAGAAATGTTTATTGGTGACGTAGGAATGCCCTCTAGTGGACAGAATGTCCAACAACCACATGCCGATCGTGGCATCGGCAATACATGAGCCTGTGTATACAGTGTATAGGTACATGGTAAATATTAATAATAGGCTAAATTTGAGCATTAAAAAAAGTAAATATAATTGGAATATAAAAAATAATAAGGAATGAAATTTGAATGGGATTATAAAGGAATATTGACAGCTCTAGATCACATTGTATCATTGGTCAAAGGAAGTATTGAATTTTGAAAGGAACACGGGCTGCCAACCTTGACACTATGAGGTTCAAACAAGCCTCTAACCTTAATGTCAGTAGCAGAGGAAAAGGCAGAGACTTGGTTCAATAAAGCCAATTTCCAGCCATGAAAGTAACCTATAAGATCAAGATGTTCATTGTTCAGATGGTTTGAACTCCGTGACTTGACAGGGCTCTATAAGAGGCAGCCAGTGAAAAAGATTTTTTGAGATCAAGAAGGAAAATAAACAAATAAAGAGATTTATAATCAGCAAGTCTTTTCTTGTGAGAGTCCTTTTGTCTCTCTCATGTCAATTGCTACAAAGGCTATTAACCCATGAAATGGCTTGCTATTGTTTTAGTTGTGTGTTCAGTGATTTATTCAGTTGAATGAAAAGACATTGAGCAAGGCAGTATGCTGCTTTGTGAAGAAGTAATTAATGGTAATGATGTAGTCATGATAAACAAATGTGTCATCTGTCACCATGAAAGTAATTTAAAAAAAATCTCTTATTTTTGTAACAATTCAATAATCCCCATTTTAATTAGGCCTAAGCAGCTAGCTTGTCAGTGAAAGAAAGATTCTTCTGTGGGCGTTTGCCATTCTTTTCATGAAAGAACATGAAAATGTGGACAAATCATGTGACACTATGTCTGCTCTTGCATGGAGCGAACCCAATCCAAGTGAACTGTATGTAGGCCCACACCATATTTTCCTGGCCATTCGTGGTTTCTTTCATTTCCCTTTTTGTACCCATTTATTTCACATCAACATTTTCCATCAAGACTCAGTGGGTGATATACAGAAGGAAGGGTGCATATTTTAGCAAACAAGGAAGCCCCTCTCTTGCCTAACTTCCTTTTTAAAGCGGCATTAGTCTAGTTATTTCCCTTGCGCACAAATAACTTATCTTTTCTTGGAAAAAGGGGCTAAAAAGTCCCCCAATCAAGGCTTAAAAACTGCTTTGATGGTTTCCAGAGGAATAATGATGATTAAGCCTGCACTGTATTAGGAATCAATGCACCTTTACTTCTTAAAAGAAAATGAAATAAAATCATGTGTTAAATCGGCTTTTGTTTTGAAGCTAAATAAATGTCCCAGAGTTGGCAATTTGTGGTGAAACCATAAAAGAGACAGATCTCTCAAAGTAAACCGACTTTCTCTCTCGACCCAAGAGTGCCTCATCTACAGCAAATGGCCGTAACGTTAAACTGTTTCTCTGTCATTGCTCATGTTTTGATCCATTGTAACCACACCACTTTGCCACCTTTGCAACAGGGCTGTGGGGTTAACCAGCTGTGTTTGTGTACGGGCAGGGTCGTCCCATCACTATGCTCCCCACCAGCAACAATGCCCTGCAGATGAGAGGTCTCTCTACCCACCAATTCACTCCTGATCCAAGCCTGATTACATGCTCCCTCAAATCAATGCCCTGAGGTGGGGAGTCCTCTTTACATATGGTGCCTGTGTACCTGCAGGTTTAAAAGCACTGCCCGTTTTGGGAGGGTGTCGTCGCTATGAGGGGTGGCGTTGTTGGAGCCGGTGAATGTTGGCATGTCAAAACAAGGAGTTTGCGAGGGGGGTAGAATTGGAGAGTGGCTAACATGGCAACACTCATATTTTTGGCCTTTTTTTTTTTTTTTTTTTTTTTTACATCCAACTCTACATCTATTTTGTTTCTTTAGTAATGTTAGTCGCACACTAGATTGTTCTATTTGTGGAATTAAACCCAGGTGTGACCTTTTGGACCTCGTGTATCCTAGAACATAGAAATTATGTTTTCACAACAGAAATGCTGTAAAACTCAATTGGGGCTATCATTAAAAAAAATGATAGCCCCAAGTGTTCCGTTCCAAACTCTTTACCAGCATAATGGTTTCTGTCCTTGTATCACAATAATCTTATTCCTTTTACTGAACCTTGGTGATCTCTATTGCCTTCATTCTGCCATCTGTTATGACCTTAGATTCCATTGTGTTTTGTGTTGAAGGTTAGCCCACTTCAGTTTCATTTTGAATTTCCTTGTTCAGGTAATAGCATTCATTTTTTCCTTCTTTTTTTAGGTATTTTCTTTCATCCGTTCAAACAAGTGGCAACTCTGTTATTCATGTTTGAGGTTACCAATTGTGCTCGGATTTCTGCACATTCTTAAGTAAAATGTTTTCCCTATCTTTGCTGAACCTTCAGGTCCACATGCAACACAGGCGAAGAAACATTTCACAAGTTCAAAATTAATTCTTATTCCATGTTTTTGAACTCGCATGAATTTTTTTCCCAGATATCCAAAAGTCCTTTCACCAGTAACTTATGTAATGTGTTGGTCAGTATTTGGTGTAATTGGAAAAAAAAATTTTTTTTACTGGCAATGCAGATCCAAGTACACTTGTGGTTGTAAAAATAATAATTATAGCCAATATTATGTTAAAGGCGAGTACCACTCTGTAAGAATTGACATTATGTTCTCACGGCTATGAGCAGTCAAATTTAATATTTGTAAACATTAACTGCTTGGGAGACTGACATTGTGGAGTCATACAATTTGTTTGTTGTGAACCTTTTCAATAAATGATGGAGCTGCACGTTGGTTGGATATCACAGATAAGAGGGCAGGACTTGTCCCTGGAAGACAGAAGTGAGGGTTCACTAATATGGACTGAGTGAATTCTCAAAGCCCATAAGAATCCCTTCAAGGCTGAAATTCAGTGGTATTCTCCTTTAATCAGAAGACACTGGTTTGCTGTTGGATTTCCTGCAGGTCTTTTTTCCCCCTTCATCTTTTTGATGTTTTCATGTTTTGCTCCAAGGACATCAAAATTAAATTGATTTCTTCTTTGTATTAGAATTAGCCCTATGTCCTCACTTTGCCTTGGACTTCTCCACAGAGGCTGCATTGGTAATCTCCATATACTATGCACAGTATCTTGCCTACTCAAGGTAGCCAGATATGTGCATGCCATGCTTGTTGGCTTATTATCATGGACAAGTCAAACATTTGAGCACCTTTTGCACTCAAACTGAATTAGTAGTATCATTGGAAAACTGAGAAGGCCTATGTTTTGTTGCCATATCTTGTGGTCATATCAGGTTAAAGATTGTGTGTGATTTTTATGGTGTAGGTTTGTTGACTCATAAATGCATATTTTAGGGAGAGGGAGTTCCTGGTCTCAGGTTTGAGGCAATTAGCATTCCCTTCTCCCGAGTGGCTGTGAGAAGTCCTGTGTGCGTGCTTGTAGCAGGGGCTAAGACATGTGATTATGAGCCTGCACATCACAGTTACCACTGCTTTGTACCG
>OMKL01042080.1:2052-15384 GCA_900302295.1 Parasudis fraserbrunneri
CTTGTCAAGGGCGATGGCAGGAGTATACACACACACACAACAACCTAGCATACATGTCTTTATTATAGTGTGGGGGAAACCGGAGGACCCGGAGGAAACCCACGCAAACACGGGGAGGACATGCAAACTCCACACAGAAAGGCCCCCCCAGACCTTCTTGCTGTGTGGCAACAGTGCTAACCACTGCGCCACCGTGCCGCCCAGTCCAGTATTTGTGCTCTTTCAAGCTCATCTAGATTTCAAACTTCCCTCCCTCCCTCTCTTTCTTTCTCCACAGGTCCAGAGGAATTTAACAGCACCAGCTCACAGCACTGAGGGGTATGAGGCTCCAGCCCTGCCTGTGAAGCCCCTACCCTGCACTGGGCAGGCTGCCCCAGGCATGTCCAGGGCTCTAGCTCGTGTACTGAGCGCAGCAGAAAGTAAAGAAAATGAGACAGAGACAGAATATCCCAACGCTACAACGGGAGCACACACGGAGGACAACCGACCAGCAGGTGAGACTCATAGTGATGGAGGGTGGGGGGGGCATGGTTGGGAGGAAAGGTGTCTCCTCTTGATTTGGGTTAATTGCTCAAGGTTTGGCAGCAATCTAGATCTTGAGAGAAGATTTATTTGGTCCATCACCCATGAAGCTAGTGCAAAATTTAGCAGCAAGACTTGATTCTAATAGGGAATAGGATGTACCAATATTTCACTGCCAATACCAATTCGGACCGAGTCCTAAACTTTAGCTGATACAGAGCACTGGTCCGTTCCACCACTTTTACTAATCAGTATAGACTTACACCACAGGTTTTGGTCATCGAGATACCTGTATAACCTAGTCCATTTTTCACGGTTAGAGAGATCTAACATGTGTCTGTGGGTCAAAAATGCAGCAACCTTCAAAGCTCAACGGGGTCTGGCCCCTGGCTAGTGGCTACATCACTGACCTTTTAATCCCTTTATGAGCCTAGAGTGTAGCCTCAGATCAACAGGCAGGGCCTTTCTGACTGTTCCAAAGTCCAGGCTAATGACTAAAGGTGACCGCAGGCTTTTGCTGTCAGAGCCCCTAGGTTTTAGAATGCCCTGCCTGAGAATCTGAGGTTAGCCAAATCATCTTTTAAACATGAAGAATAATCCTCAATTAAGGTAGGTTTTGGCACCATCTGTGGTAATCTGAAGGTTCCCGGTTTGATCCTGGCTCCTCCCAGCAGCGTGTCGATGTGTCCTTGAGCAAGACACTGAACCTCTAACTGATCCCGATGAGCAGGTTGGAGCCTTGCAGGGTTGCTTCCGCTGTCTGTGTGTTTGAGTGAATGGGTGAATGTAAGGAATGTACATGTGCTTTGGATAAAAGCGTTATATAAATGCAGCCCATTTACATTTGTGTCGTTCACATTTTTTGCTCTAGGAATGAGACCTTTTATAAGCTTTCATGGATTTCGCGGCACTGGTCGTGCCTGACAAGATGAGCTCGTATGGGCAGTTTCACTATTTTATACATCACTGTTGGGAGGGTTTTCTCTTGTTCAGCCCAACTCTGTGATTTAGCTCGATAAAGAAGCAATATCTTTTCATGAAAAAGTTCCATAGTGCAGGTTTAAATCACTACTCAAAATTTATTTTTATGAAAAGGCCTTTTTATAATATTGGTGTTTTATTTCACTTGTTTTATTGTTTCTTTGAAGCTCATCTAACTTTTGCTTCCATTTATTACAATGTTATGTTGTTTTTCATCTTGTGAGTTTATTGCTCTATTTTTAGACTTTAGATTTGGTTTCTGTTCTGAGGCGCTTTGTATCATCATTTTGAAAAGTGCCTTAGAAATAAAGTTTGATATTTATATTATTATTATCATTATTATTATTATTATTATTGGTCTACTGCAGTGATAAACATACAAATAATATTCTTCTGTGAGGTTTATGGCTGTGCTATATTATATTTATTTGTTTGTTTATTTATTTGTTTGTTTGTTTATTTGTTTGTTTATTTATTTTTACTTTCACTTTGCTCCAACTATTTAATATTACATAGAATAAGTGTCCTCCAGATGACCTCACTCAGAGGATGAATGGAAACTCAATAACTCGAACCAAAAGCAAGTGTATTTACAGTCATTTCACAGAAATGTGTAAAATTACAAGCATTAATAAATCAGTCTCATTTTTTGCTGATGTGTTCCTTTAGTTTTGTTGTTGTTGTTGCTGAATTTTCTCAATAAGCATTCAGCAAGAATATTTCAGCACACGCTTCCTGCACTTTGGGAATCATATTTTGCATGCGTCTTTACAGGGATGACATTCAGTCCATAGTACTGACTGGAACCGAACATATTGTAAAACATTTAGATATTACTGAATATGAAAGGGATTTTTTCATGCCCTGCATGGGTGTACTGATTGGAATGCACCATGTTTCTAATTGAAGACTGATATGACGTATATATCACTGATATTGTCAATCCTGATTTGTTCCCTGGTTGTTGGTGTTCTTTTTTAGAGGCATGGTCTTTACTCACTGTACAAAATACCAAAATCAGCTTATATACTCTTTCCTCGCACACACTAATACTAAGCATCTATCCATTCCACACCACACAACACTACTTCACATACTGCTCTTGGACTTTAAGAGAATGTAGCAGTACGCCAATGTTGTCACACACATACACCGCGAGGGATGTATTATGTTGTTGGAGACTGAAATTCTCTGCAGAAAACATTGTTAATTTCCCTACTTTGGCACAGAAATAATGTGCGCTTTTTCATGGCCAATCCTCTCTGTGAACGCGTGAGTGCGCGCGCGTGTGTGTGCCCGTGCGACGGCATCTGCGCTCTGCCTTGCAGAGGTGCATTTGCACGGCTCTTATCGTATTTAATCACACTGTCGCCTAATTGGAATAAATTGGAAAGGATTAAATCAAGCTTTCCCAGTGATTCTCCCCGTCACATTTCCTCTGCGTTGTTGGCAAATGCGATTGCTGTTTGTTCAGTTGTCTTATAGAGCGACAGGGAATTTATCTCATAAATTGCCACAGGGCCACGGATTGACGGAACATGATAATTTTGTATCATGCTACGTGTCTGTTACGTATTTTCTTTGAAATATGAAATAGATTACCAGCAGGTGTTTATTGCAAATCAGCCGTTTCCGTTGTGCCGCACGTCCCGGCTTTCTAGCCAGTGACAACACACAAAGATGGATGTTAAACTGAGCAGTCTGAGTGGCAGCAGGTCTAGCATTATACAAATAGACGTGGGTAGTGCAGCGGCAGCGCTTGGCAGATTAGGACTGTGCTCAGGATCAGTGAGCAGACGTGCCCCGTCTCACTCCCTCCTTCTCCAAGAGCAACTAGTGCCTCTCCTTTCCCCCTGCGCCCGGAGCCTTATTCCTGCCATTTGGTTCAAAACCAGTTCCCCTGGGTCGATCAAAATGTTTTTATATTTCTATTGGTACTAGCAAGATGGTATTTCAAAATTATTTTGTGTGTAAATGCGCTTCTGTACGGTCATGCGCAGCAACGCGCGCTCAGCCCCCCTCCCCCCGGTTAGTTAAGCCAGCGCTATTTCCAACTCGCCTCTTATCCCAAGAAAATAGGCTTTTGACCCGGTGCAACCTATAATACTGTGCTTTAAGAGTGTTTCCATATTTGTGCACAGCACACACACATTCATCCATCCTCAGTGTTAATATTTAGAGCAGTGCAGTGTGGCTGTGCTATGCTCTGTGCTTGGTTTGGGGTTTAGAGAGACCGAGCAGTAAGTAGGTCGGGCTGGGCTTAAGCGGCTTAGCTACGTCAGCCTAAGCTGAGAGGAATTCATCCAAAGCCCTCCGCGGTAGGCGGGGGCCTAAACGAGGCTGGCCTAGTTAAGCCTGATTCTTATTGTGTGCATAGCCTGTTTTTGTTGTGCAACGCAGTGGAGAGAGGACCTCGACAGAGAGTGTGTGTTCTTCCATATGTTAGACATAGAATGTCTTTGATTGAGAAAAGAGAAAGAGAGAAAGGAAATTAGATTGATGAGAGTTAGACCAGAATTAGCTTCACCAGCTTGGACAAAGGCAGGGAGGAGAGTAGCAGACTGGAGGGAAAATAGGAAAGAATAGGGGGCAACACTAGAGAGTCACAGCGCAGGAAAGGGGTGACTGAAACGTGTGTAGTTAGGCCATAGGCCTGGTTTGGTCTGTGTCAGTCCGCTATGCTCTAGGATGGCGTCCAGTTCTGTGTTCCTGTCCACCATGGTGGGGAAAGCTCGCTCCTCCAACTTCACCCTCTCCGAGAAGCTGGACTTGTTGAAGCTTGTCCGTCCCCACGTCCGCATCCTAGAGGAGCACACCAACAAACACGCGGTCATCGTGGACAAGAACAAGTGTTGGGACACTGTGGCGGAGCAGTACAACGCCCTGGGAGGGGACAGGCCTCCCCGCACAGCTCAGGGACTCAGGACCCTCTACAAGAGACTGAAGGAGTCGGCCAAGCAGGAAGTGATGCAGAGGAGGCATGCCCAGCCAGAGTATCGTGGAAGCATCTCCGAGCCAACCAGGAGAGTGATGGAGATGATCCCGCACCTGTTCCACCATGTGCCCATCCACGATAAAGACCAGGCGCTGCGCAGGTACAGTATGACACACATGCACACACACACACACACACACACACACACACAGCTGTGCAGTCATGCACTATAACACACGCACATACCCACACACATACACACACACACACACACACACACACACACACACACACACACTCCAATATCACTACAGACCTGAGGCAGATAGGATCATAAAAGTTCAGATGAGAGTGATGTGAGCCCCGACATAGGCTACGGTATCTGTACCACCAAAACGCAGAGTCTGTGTAGTAATACTGTCTACTTGTCAGCTGGAGGAGGAGCCGAAGGAGGAGCTACTCTTACACAGCCCCAGCTCCGCTTACACAACTCTGTGCACATTATCATGGAACACGGGAGAGGGTTAAGAAAGTGCTACAACTAACGTGCTACAGCTTCTTTAGTAATTCATTCAAGAATTTGTGTTCTGTCCTGAGTATGCTGTGTGGACCAAGTAGTTCTAGTGAAGTCTGATAGAAATAAAACATACGCTTTACTTTGGTCCCCTACTTTGGTCTCCTACTTTGGTCTCCCTCAAGTTACACAATGATGGAGCATTTGCAACATGTCCTCAAGTGAATTCCACTCATAAATAGACATTTAAACATTTAAATGCTCATAAGTACACATTCTACTTTCTACTTTCTACTTCTACACATGTGTATTCACTTTTTGCATGAGACATAATTGCATAGGCCTAATTTAAACAGCCTCATACTATTATAACAATGCAGTTTTGACTGTAGTTGACAGTCGACAGTTAAATTTAGACTGAATCAACCCCCAGCTGGGAAGACTGGTTGTACCGGGCTTTTACATTAGGCTTTTACAACAAAAGGATATGGAGGCTAAACTTGTATATTCATATCAACTTTGGCTTTGGTAACCGATATTGATTTCATATCACATTAGTGCCCACCAATAATAGTCTCACTTTATGTCCAAAAATGTGTCTGATGCAAAATTGTAGGTAAAGCTGAAATGCTGTCTAACTTTTCTAGCATAGTTTTTAACATAACTGTCCCTCCATGTCCCTCTCTTATCTGTAGGTTAATGTACAGCAAGCGTAGCTCCCCCATAGAACATCCTGGCAGCAGCTCCTCTCTGCCCGGCCTCCAGGATTTCCCGGCAGCAGTCCCCATTATCCCCCATGAAGTGGTTCAACTGGACCTGGAGGAGGATGTGAAGCCACCGCCTGAACTCCCCATCCTCTCCACATGCATATCAGGACCTGGACCTGGGCCTGGACCTGGACCTGGACCTGGACCCGGGCCAGGGCTGGAGGGAGGTCAGGAGCGAGAGGTGGATGAGGATTTAGGCAGCGTCCACGATTACGACGACGCCTCCCTGTCTCCTGCCACCTCCTCTGTTAACCTCCCTCTGTCCGGCTCACCGTTGCCCCTAAGACACGACCTCTACCCCAACGACATCTACCCACACCATGAAGCCGACAGGTTCCGCCCCCTGCATTTGGCCAAAGAGGAGCACGAGCTGATATTGGCCAATCACAAGAAGGTAGGAATCTACCTGGACGAAAAGAGGGAGGGGCTGAAGAGGAAACAGGAACTGGAAGAGGAGCTCCTGAGAACCAAGATCAAAGTGGAGAAACTGAAGGCTGCCAGACTCCGGCATGGGCTACCACTCCCTCTATAGCGCACATGTATACACACTGTTGTGTGAAATTTGTTCTGACTGCCATATTGGTTCCTTCCACATATTAAGGTTGTATACGAATGTTACACTAACCTGATAATTCCTCTTCAAAACAGTAATGTTAATCTATCATCACATCTAGAGGATGTACATGGGAAATGCAACAAATCTTCCACCATATCATTTCAGTTTGTCAGCTTGATATGACATCAGTATTGTGCATGGTCAAGTTGGCTCACCTTGGCTGGCTTCGCTATCGAGCCACTCTCTTTGTGTCTCTGAATACGGTGGGAAATTGTTGTATTTGATACATACTGCTTGTAGATATGATGATAATGCTAACGTTACCATTTTGAAATGCAAATATCAGCTTCATATGAAGTTGGTATGGAATTAAGGAACCACTCTGGCAGCCGGAAAACAAATTGTACACACACACACACACACACACACACACACACACATACACACACACACATACACATCTGTGGTCAAAAGAGAGATTTTCTGTGCAGTCTGGACTTCATCATTGAACAAATTACTTTTAAGAGTCTCTTAAGAGTTTTATGTTGCGGTTCTGCTGCAGAAGCTAGAGTTCTTTTTGTCAAAGTGTCGTGCCTCTGCTGTCCTCCGCCTGAAGTCCGATGGGACTTTTCAGGGGGACAGATGATATGGAGGAGGAAGTCGGAGCACAGTTATAGTATATATACTGTAAAGGCCTTCATTAGGCTGGGGTTTGGTTAATTAACAAAGTAACAACAGTAGCAATAGGAATATATACATTTCTATCAGATCTGAAATGGTTGGTTCACGCTAGATGGGCGATGGAGCGCTCTGTTCATCCTGTGAAAGGAAATTCTACATTACCTGACACCTCCATTTTGAAAAACAAATTCAATTGACAAGGGGTAGATTGAGTTGAATTATGTCATTGTGTTATCATAGGTGTTCTTACAAGTTTGGTAGGTACTGAAAAAGCAGCCTTTTAGAATCGCTCTCAAGGTAAAGTATCAGTGCTGGTTCCAGTAACAAATGATTTCCAATGATAACCCAGCCTTTATAAGGGGGACAGATACAGGTGTTAAAGGCCTTTAAAACACATCGTTAATGAAGATGAATCCTCTGCACTGGGATGCTGAACAGTCTGACCAAAAGAGATGAAATGGTCCAACTCAAGCATGCTCTGACTGCTACATGGATGGACTGATGAAGGTGGAATAAAGACGAGGGAAATGTTGGGACATTTTGAGGATGTTGTTATTGTTACTAACAGTGACATGATTACATGGATAATGTTATTGTGTTAATGGTATATGAACGTTAAACGTGCCCTGTGTCCAGTCTATATGTTGATTTTATTTCTAATAAAAAGTTTAGGTTTCATTCCTAATGGTCTTGTTTGTGTCATTCCACGTTGGACGGACACCCCTTCCTCTGCCCTTAGTCTTTCTGCAAAAGGTCATTTCTTCACCTCATTTGTAAATCATTAACCTGCTCTGCAATAGCTTAATTATTAGCGGTCTGTCAAAGATTCTCTGACAAAACAACAAATATGAATGAGGAACCAATCGTCCAAAAGCTTTACTGGGTAGCAATTCCATTGTTAACACTGTGCATTCAACAGATGTATCTTGAGAGTGAACTGTTACTTGTTTGACTCCATGGACATCTTCTGCTCCAGGTATGTGGAGTAAATAGACTCTGGAGTGACTGTAGCCCACAGCTGATTTGTCATTCTGAAGCATGGAGCTGCAGGGGAAAGCGTTACCTTAGCACACCAGTGACCTCTGCTGGGGTATATGTGAATGGCACGTTGGTTCTATTGCTGTTTTAATATTCAACTAGTTCTTATATGTTTTCTGTTTTCCAGGTGTGAGAGGTTCCCCTCAGCCCAGTCCCGGGTCTCCTCAGACCCCGACAGTGGCGGTGGGGTCAGCCTGTGTTCCTGGAGCGGTGGGATCAGAGTCCGGCTGCAGCCAGGGTGGAGCCCGCTACTTCAGTGTGATGTGGTGTAAAGCCAGTAAGAAAAAACACAAGCGCTGGGAGGGAGACGCTGTGCTGGTGACCAGAGGACGCAGTGCCACCCTCAAAGACATGGAGGGCAAGGACATTGGCAAGGGTGAGCGAGAGAGATGGGGATGGCTCGGTACCACAGCCTTGAGTATCTGCCGATACCGATAGCAATCTGATATTCTTTCTTTTCCCCCTCTTAAACAAATACTGCGCTGTTAATAATGCATTTGTAATATTGATGCACTTTGCTGGCCATCTAAAAAAACATGCTCAAACTGTGAAACAATTACTCTACTCGGCTAAAGGAAGAAATACATGGCCCACAACATGACTAAGTTATGCAATACTGCTGCTGCTTTTTATTTAGTCAAACTTTTTCAAACACAGAACAACTTTTAGCAGCATTTTTTAATGGCCAGCGGCATTCAAATGCAGCGTATCGCTCAAAGTGTAGCTACAAGCATTTATGTGATAGTTCAGCCTAGATTTGTCAATGGAACGTATCGGATTATTACTTTCATTTTTCCAATATGATCCAATGTTTTTGGCCAGTATTAGACCAATACTGATACCGAGTATCGGATCAGTGCTTCCCTAATATACATACATCAATGTATAGCTCATGCTTTTAACTCTCCAAACCAAATGTAAACAAAAGTGTTGCCCCATTATCGAAAACAAAATATGGGATGGGAGACAACACTCAAGATTGTCTGAATCTTTGATAAAAGGACTGAGTGATGTAACAGCGAAACATTACTCTTCCGGCTGTAAAAAAGGTTTGTTTAAGGTTTGAGTTATGATATCAAGTTTCAAGTTTTATTTGTCACATGCAGTTACACGACAGTGAAATGCTTTTTTCCATGTTCTTCAAGAATGTGCTCAAGGTCGGATAAAATTTTTTTTTCTGAAAACTGTGTATAGGGAGTGGCTACAAGGTGTCAGAGCTGGCCTCCCTGTGTGAGGGAGAGACTCTGATGATTGGTGGGAAGGAGGTGGAGGTGATGGGGGTGATCTCTGCTGAGGACTTCGCCAGGGGACGTTGTTTCCTCGACGTCCATGTGGAGAAGGAAGAAGCCGGTACGAGGTCGGCTCCAACCCCCTCTCAGCGCCCGGCGTCCAAACCCTTCTCTCGCCCAAATCTGTTGGGAGGAGCAGGAGCGGCGCGACTGGGGGCCAAACCACAGGAGGAGCAGCCTTGTAAACCTCGCCACGATCCTCTGGCCCCAGGTATAAACACAACCAATTATGAGGATAATTTCGGCTTCAGTGATAAATGTGACTCATCAATTGTTGTTACGAAATGGCATAGTTTGGTTCGCCACATTACTTGTTAGTACACATAAAATGCACTGTATACTACAGAGTATAAAAACACATTATGAAATACTGGAGGCTTCTATGACTCTCTCTGTAGGTGCTCTGGTGATGCCACGCCCCTCCGCCAACCACCAGTGGTCTTATAACAAGTCAGGGCTTCCTGTGGTGGATGTGGTGGTGGACCCTCACCTGACCTCTCAGCTGCGACCCCACCAGAGGGACGGCTTGCTGTTCCTTTATGAGTGTGTCATGGGCATGAGGTATGGAGGAGCATGTGGAATGGAACTGTGGTTCCCAAATCGTCAATAGGGTTCTTGTATAAGAGCATGTTCTGATACTTGATGTGTGTTTGTCTCAGAGCTGCGTGTCGCTACGGGGCCATCCTGGCTGATGAGATGGGGCTGGGGAAGACCCTGCAGAGTGTGGCGCTGGCTTGGACATTACTCAGACAGGGGCCGTACGGTGGGAAGCCTGTTGCCAAGCGTGTCCTGGTGGTCGCCCCCGGCAGTCTGGTGCAGAACTGGGGGGCGGAGTTTAACAAGTGGCTTGGCCGTGAGAGGATCAACGTCTTCACTGTGGACCAGGTGAGTAGGAGGGAAAAAGTTCTATTGGTTCGTCCCTAGTTTCTAATCAAGCATTTAGCTGCCAATTTTATGCAGTGCAGCTTACATTAAGGTGAACAGATGAAAAAGTCAGTATTTGAATCCTATAATCACATACAGCCTCATAAAGAACAAATACAGAGGAATCTTTTGGATTGACAAGTGATGCTTTCATTTTGTTTCCATACATTTTATGATAAGAATGTCCCTACATGTTCATAATAAATTGTGTGTGTGTGTGTGTGTGTAGGACCACAGGGTAGAGCAGTTTGTGGCGTCTCCTCTGCACAGTGTTCTGGTGATCAGCTACGAGATGCTGCTACGCTCCCTAGAACAGGTGGGCGGAGCTTACTTCTCACTGTTTCAGTCACAGAGCAAACCGTGAACGTTAGAAACACGTCCCCCGGTTCTAGTTAATTTCATGCTTCCATCGGTTGTCCTCTCGTCTTTGTGTCTTCAGGTGCAGAAGTTGGAGTTCGGACTGGTGATTTGTGACGAAGGTCATCGACTGAAGAACAGCAGCATCAAGACCTCCTCGGCCCTCAGCGGGCTCAGCTGCACACGCAGGGTCATTCTGACAGGCAGGTGCACATTCACACACTGATAGACGCACGATTGTATCCTCCCGTTCAAACTGTCTCGTGACTCTTGTTGTCTGTGTTTTGAAGGTACCCCGGTGCAGAATGACCTGCAGGAGTTCTATGCCATCATAGAGTTTGTCAACCCGGGGATTCTGGGCTCGTCTGCTGCTTACAGGAAGGTGTACGAGGAGCCCATCCTCCGCTCCAGACAGCCCTCCTGTACAGAGGTACTGCTCTTTCTGTCTGTCTGTTTGAGCCTCTAGTTCTCTCTGCACATCCTTTACATGGCACCTACTACTCAAATATAGGCATCACATTTGCACCTAGCTTCTGTGGGACTTTTGGGTGGACATGGTATCCTGGTGAACTGGTAAATTAGGAGTTTACCACCAGTAAGTTGTATCTGAAAGGCCTACTGGTAAATCCAATTGGTAAAGTGGGGCTTCTTTGATGCTTTGATTTTACCAGCTGTGATGTGAATGTGGCCCTTCAACTTCTCCGTGGGTGGAAGCATGACAAAACAATCACAACTTCCCCAGATTCTCCTCTTCATGGTGCTAAGGAAGGATCATGAAGCAGCTGTCCAAATATTTCTAGAAGAAATTAGCAAATATAGAGAGATGATTTTTCTTAGCCTAACTTAACACACGTTAGTTCCAAATGTGTGCAAAGTAGGTGATCTCATTCATATACAAATTACAACCTCAAAAATCATCCAAACGCTATCATCTTGTATATAGTAGTTGATCCTGTAAATGTTGCAAGCTAATGAGTACAAGAATTATTCAAATTCAGTGTTAATCCCATCTCTCGTCCAATAGGAAGAGAGAGTGTTGGGGGAGGAGCGAGCTGCTGAGCTCTCTCGCCTGACTGGCCTGTTCATCCTTAGGCGGACCCAGGAGATCATCAACCGCTACCTGCCTCCGCGTCTTGATTGGACGTTGTTCTGTGGCCCCTCCCCCCTGCAGCGAGAGCTGTACAAGCATCTCCTGTCACACCGTGTTTTCAGGGCCTGCCTACAGGGCTCCACACAAACTCACACACACCTGGCCTGCATCACAGCGCTGAAGAAACTCTGCAACCATCCTGGACTGCTCCATTCCACTGTCAAGGTACACAATACACCCTGAGGACATTTATACGAGTATTCTGGATATACCAGCTCATATCCCGGTTAAGGTCTTAGTTGGGGGTCTTAGTGCTTATATGCATCTTCATAATCGCCAATATTCCTGTATACATGAGTAAACAGAATATTGCCAAGGAAACAGAACTTACACTGTGAAACCCAACAGTAAACGGGATAAGGTGTTGACAGGCATCAGTATCCCGGCTAAGGTTGGTATGTCCAAGCTTTCATATTGGGGTTTCTCAAAGTCGAAAGGTTTATCACAGCATTTATCCTGGCTATGTGTAGGATATGGCATTAACATGCATAAACTCCAAGACGGAATGCTCATGTAAACGGAATAATATTGGAACATTGATGTGCATGTAAAACTCTCACTGTCAGTAACACGAATTCACACAATGTACAGGTGAGAGGTAATTCATAATGAGCTTTAATCTCATTGATTGTCTGATCTTCATAACAGCCCTAGGTTATTGTACAGTCATTCATTGGATTATTTATTAACTCGTCAGTCCCTTTTCATGTCTGTCTGTTCCATTGTCGAGGTTTTCATGCATCCTGCTAGTAACCATGGTTTAGGTGTTTTTGTACCTTTGTTTGCAGTCAGATGCTTACTCTAAACTGTGTGTGTATGTGTGTGTGTGTGTGTGTGTGCAGGAGAAGACAGACAGTGGTTCAATGGAGAGTTCTTTATATGAGGGGCTGGCAGGTATCTTCCCAGAGTCCTACTCTTCAGGTGGACTCAGTACAGCTGACTCTGGAAAACTACTGGTTCTGTCAGACCTCCTGACCGCCATCAGGCACCTCAGCCCGTCTGACAGGTAGGGGTGTGTGTGGGTTTGTGCGTGTACATTTGTGTGTGTGTTTGACAAAGGTAAAGTTAGGTCATTAGGAAGAAATTTCAGACACCAGTTGATTGGGGATGGCTTTTCCAATAATGGGCAAAACCCCCGTCTTCAATTGGGGAAAATCTGATTTTTGGGTTACGGTTAGGCATCTATTGGTGAAGAATAGAGAATGAATGTCAGTAAAAGCAATTTCCCCAATTTTGGCCCAAGTCTGTTTGTGTGTGTTTGTTTTATGGATGCCTGCATGACCACACAGGTGTGTATGCATGTGTGCAGATTGTGTGTAGTTCCCTGACCTTGTATATTCCGCCCTGCAGGGTGGTTGTAGTGTCCAACTACACCCAGACACTGGACCTGCTGCAGGACCTGTGTGTCCACCTGAGCTACACCTTCTGTCGCCTGGACGGACACACCCCCACCATGCAGAGGCAGCGATTGGTCGACAACTTCAACAGCCCGTACTCCCAGAACTTCCTGTTCCTGCTGAGCTCCAAAGCAGGGGGGGTGGGGCTTAATCTGGTGGGTGCCTCCCACCTGGTCCTGTATGACATAGACTGGAACCCTGCTAATGACATTCAGGTGAGG
>OMKL01042123.1:1718-23032 GCA_900302295.1 Parasudis fraserbrunneri
ATAGTTCTGGGGTTTTTTTTTGGGGGGGGGGGGTAATGGATTACATGTTAAATGTTTATAGTAATCTGATTAGGAAATCATGGTAACTGTATTTAAAAACAAAAAAACAAAAACTATGTTATCAGGTCACAGATAATGTGATGGAAAAACAGACGATTGTTTTTTGGATTCATGTTTCAAGGCAAAAAGGCATTTATTAAGCCTCAGTATTGTGAGTGTGTAAAAGAGAACAGTGGTAAACCACTCATTTAAAAATGTAATTATATCTATAAAGAACACCATTTCCCACACAATTTTCTTCAGGATAACGTACTGTAGCAATCAAAAATTATCATAGGTACTCACGCACTCAAAAAGTGTCATCATCACATCTCTACTTTGTTTTCATCGCAGACTTAACTACATGTTAAGTTTCTTACTCTCGGGCTATAAACTGAGGATGATATATTTTCTCTCAGTACTGTTCTTTATGGCTACTCGCTACGTTAGTGATACGAAAACATGAGCTTCTCTACTGTTGCAGTCTGTTGTGAGTCGCTCTGGATAAGAGCATCTACTAAATGCCTGACTTGTAACTGTCCTACTGGGCGACAGGGCGGCCGAGTGCAGTGGTTCTCAACCTTTTTTCGTGTCGAGGACCCCCCAATGTGACACGTGATACAGGCCACGGACCCCCCATTTTGTAAGATATCGTTCTCCCGGGACCCCTATCTGAGAAAATATTTGTTGTTAGATATGATTTAAGTCCAGAATTACATAATTGTCTGCACTGTGGGAGATAACAGAGAAACCTACTGTCACAATAGACATTCTTATACATTCTCTCATTGCGCTGTAACTAAAATATCAGTGAAAATAAACGATTCCCCATTTTGCTGGGGAGCCCCCTGGAGCCCCGTGAAGGACCCCTCGGGGGCCCACGGACCCCGCGTCGAGAGCCACTGGCCTAATGGTAGGAGAGAGATTGTCCGGTAACCAGAAGGTCACATATTCAATCCCTACGGTAGCAACAGCCAATGTGCTCATCCCTGTTGAAGTGTCCTTGCGCAACACGCTGACTCCAATCCTTCACCAGAGACACCACTGATGACCGGCCCTGTGCACTGACCCCTCAGGTGAAACGCATACATGTGTGTTTTTCGGACGGGATCCGCGAAGAAATAAATTCCTCATTACATCGTGTGTAATTTGGAGATAGGAGCGCTTTGAACCCATGTAGCGATTGCAGTTTCATACCGGGTGATCGGTTTCCTGTAATGGATTACATTCTGGAAGTAACCTTCCCAGCCCGGGGCGGCATACCCATTTCCCCCCTGAATCTATTCCTAGGTGATAAGACCTATGTTCTCCTCTCTCAGCACTAATCACTGTTCAAAATACTTAGAGCTGCAGATAGGCCGCTGATCTAATTAAGGTTTCGTGAGCACAGCAAATTAAGGATATTATTGATATCCTTAAGGATATTACATCTCATGGATCATACCCTTCCTTACCGCCCAATCAATGTACTATAATTTCCCCCCATTCTTGATGAATCGCAGGTATTTTCATTATCTCCTCGCGGTTTCATGATACTCAGTTACGCCTCCTGTTATCTTTAACGTCGAGTGATTAAATATTGAATGGCATGTATAAAAAGGAACGCAGTGCGGGAGAGGATATGAAGGTGCCTGGTGTCAACGTGTGGGGGCTGGATCAGCAGATATGAGGGGGTTACGTGAGGAGAGATCCCCGGGGGCTAACATCACTGGGCTCCTCTGAATCATGGTAATTCATAAAGATGAAGGTGAGACCCGAGGTGCGGCAGCAAAGCCGATACGCTGAAGACAGCGGGTGGAATGAATACAAAGCATGGCTAAACCTTGTCACCTGCCTTTTCTTATTTATTTTTACCTTTATCTAACCAGGCAAATAGACTTAGAACACATGATTATTTAAGTAGAAGTGTAGTACTTGCAGGAGGAAGGAGGGTTAGCTACGCACCATTCTCAACCTTTTTTGTGTTGCGGACCCCCACATTTTAACCATAGCTGTCTATACTGAGGAGATAACAGTGGATAAAATGCTATGATCAGAATAGTTTCTCATTGGGCTAAGTTCTAGTGAGTGAAATAGTGAAATTAGACTACTTCCCACTTTTCTGGGGACCCCCTGGAACTCCCTCAAGGACCCTTGGTGGTCCCTGGACTCCACGTTGAGAATCACTGCTATAAACCTTTTCAGTGGAATTGCGTTGCTAGGGAACAGTTTGGGCCCAAGGTTATTTCCTGTCAGCAATAGAATAGAATAGAATAGAATAGAATAGAATAGAATTCCTTTATTGTCATTGCACAGAGTCCAACGAAACGGAGTAGCAATCCTGACATAACACACAGCAATTACAAATAGAAAAGAAAACCTATAAAAACAATACAATGCAATACAAAAAAATAAAAAAAATAGTATGTTTAGTATGTTGGCTCTACTGAGGCAGCGAGAGCTGAATAAGTCCTCCAAAGAGGGTAGTGAGCAGCCAACGATCCTCTGGGCAGTATTGATGACCCTCTGTCGGCTGCTGACCAGCTGGCATACCATGCAGTGATACAGTAGGCCGGCACACTCAATGGAACAGCGGTAGAAGGACAGCAGCAGCTTCTCCTGCAGGTTGTTTTTTTCCTGAGGATCCTAGTCATCCTTCCTGACTGCTGCAGTGGTGTTGATATTGATTGGTGTACAATTGATATTAGCAAACACTGCAACAGGAAATAAACATGGGTCCACTTAGAATGTTTTGTTGTCAAGTTTGAACAGGTGTATTTACTTTCCTTATTCCTTATTGAAACATGACGGAAGTCGATGAAGTTGCATTTTCCGATGAGGAAGCCCCACCCCTGTGAATATCTGCTTGATGCCTTGTTTTACATTCCTCATAGGTCAGTAGAAGTGACACTGTCCTGCTGGCCGCACCTTTCGCTTGTGCCATTGGTCACTTGGCCATTTTTCATTTGATTTGGTTCTGAGACATCATAGTCCACTCTGTAGAGCAAAGTTAGGTATGAGATTAGCAACACACACACACACACACACACACACACACACACACACACACACGCTAGAGAGCAGCAGGAGCAGAGGTCCAGTACAGTACCTTGTTAGGGGGACTTTGACAGTTCAGGTTTTGTTTTCCTTTTCCCCACAAATGAACTCTTTTGTTTTGAATTAAAATGAATTAAAATGATTGATTCACTAAATTTAAGTATGGGTTAATTAAAGTGGTAATGCAATTTAATTAACCCATACTTAAATTTAGTGAATTAATTTAGTGGATTTACTCAAGTGGTAATGCAATTGAGTAAATCCACTCAAGTTTTTACATTTATGGCAACACAATTTTCTATAATTTTTTGGTTTGGATTAAGTTGATTGTATCATTAGATTTACATATATAATTTAAGGGAATGAATAGCAGAAAAAATCATTTTCAATTTACTACAACAATTTGCACTAATTTCTTTGACTTAAATCAACTTAATTTTCATTTTGAACTTGGAACTAATGTATTTTGTAATGTACTGAGAATGAATGTGATACAAAAGTACTTTCAAAACATTTATTCAAAGACACAAATCACATAAAATCAGCAGAACTCTGAGTCCCAGAAAAAAACATCTCCTCTTCAGCCCCCTTCTCTGACGATGACCTCGTCAAAGCCCATTGGCCAAGTTGCCAAGCACATGTTAGCTATATGCTATGTTAACTTGTTTGGTCAAATGTTAAACTAGGTCAGCAAGCTAGCCTCCTCACTCGATCTTTCCTTTTTAGTATTCACATTTATCAAGTTATTTTCAAGCTTTCCAATGATCTAGTATCAATTTCCTTGCCTCCCGTTGCCGTCATCAACTGAAAGGATACACTTTAGTGCCATGTGGGTTGTCGTGTTCACGCTCTCATTTCAGATAATGTTACATGTAGTGGCATTTCCATGCTAGCTAACTAGCGCTTCACTCTTTACACGATTAAGCTAACATCGACGTCCTGCTCCTCAACTAAAACAAACACCGCATTGAATAATGTTACTAAAACTATACGACTCGAACCTAGATTGAATTGGTCTATGTCCATACCATGTCACGGGTCGATAACCAAATGTTGAAAGCAGATTAGCATCGGGCCATCATCTTAATTTCCTTGAGGAATATAACTATTGAAAAGCTCTCAAGTGCACACTTTTTCCCAATAGCTGCCGTTATGTTTCAAAATACGGTACTAAGTAACTTACCTTCAATAAATGCCAGAGAAAATGTGACTGCTGTGCGGTCCTGTCCTCTCTCTGGCAGGTGTGCAAATAACAGGTGGCCAGGTGAGGAGGAAGAGCAGCAGAAGATCTTTAATTCAAATGAAGTAATTTCAATGTGTAATGTGAAATCATTATGAAATGCCCTTAGAAAAAAAAACTATTTAATAAAGAATATTGAGCTGGATTTATTTTAAGTCTGTTTAATTGCAACGGGAAAGTAAAGAAAATGTTAATAAATGGTAACCCATATATATATATATGTCTCCAAACTTAAGAGACAAAATCATGGGTCTTTACAGTCATTAATTAATTAATTAATTCATTCACTCATTCAAACCTAGTCATTCATTCATTCATTCATTCATTCATTAGTGAAGCATTAGTCTACTGCTGCTTGCCACTCAGTTATGGCAGATGCCATAATACTAATACATAATAATCAGGTCATGGCATCAAGCAGTCTTTTGAAAGGAGGTTTTCTAAACCACTGGAACTCAGAACATCAATATGAAAACCTGAAAGTCATGTACTTTCTCTCTCTCACAACACAGGCATGGCTTTTGACTTCTTGTGTATGAAAAAGTTCCTACATAGTATACATTATCTAGTACAGTATGCATTAACAGTTGTACATACGGAATCTGTCCCTCTAATATTTCTCAGGCTGCACTAATGGCAATGCATTGAGAAGGCACAGATCGTAACATTGTGAAATCTGCATTAAAGTGCTTTGACAGTCCGGCGTTTTCATAATAGTAGCTATCAGCAGAGCTCCAATGATCTCTGAAGAGTCTAGCTCCCCTGGGATCCAGACACATTACTCAGTCTCTTGGACAATGCATTCCAGGCAGAGCCATCCCTAGATGTTTGGGGGCCCTGGGCAAAAAATAATTTGGGGGCCCTGGGCAAAAAATAGTTTGGGGGCCCTTCTGTTTTACCTTAAATCAGATATCCACACCAGAGGGGTACAGTAATATCAACATTTTCCCGTTCGGTTGAAATTATGTTTGACATGATGATTGACGGTTTGCGTTTCCTCCGATTGGTCGGTTGAAATTATATTTGACATGATGATTGACGTTTTGAGGGGGACTGATCAATCAGGCTGACTGACCTCCCTACAACCAATTAAATAATTAAGAGGGCCTTGATTAAATAACTCCAGTATTAATTCAGCTGTCATACTGACATGAAAAAAAAAAAATCTATCTTAAAAAAAAAAAAAGTGGATGGGGGCCCTATTAAGGAGGGCCCTAAGCGCAGTGTCTGATCTGGCTAGTGGACAGGACGGCCCTCATTCCAGCAGTAGGTGAGAGCTGGAGCTGGTGTGAAAGTAAGTTAACATGAAAGTAAGCAGGGGAGAAGAAAGAGAAGCACGCAGCGAGACAAAAGGCTTGTATGATCCCATAACACACACATCCTCTGGGAGAGACGCAGGCTGCACGTCTCACAGCGTAATGACGGCATGGGTGGGCTGCAGAAAGCCAGACAGCCGTACAAAGAGACCTTTCTCTGGACAGCATGGACAGAGAGGTCATCTGGCCACAATGAATTACGATAAAGTCCTAATTCACAATTTTCTGACCATATGAATTTGGGTTGCACTCTTGATAGTTTGACTTGTAGATGGAATAATCTTTTTGGAACTTCTAAAAACCCATTATGGCTTAAAATATAGTCATTTTCTACTCTTTCTCCAAACATGACTAGCATCAACAACCCTTCCAAATGGACTAGGCAAAGTCTCTTTCAGCTACCACCATCTGTACTCACCTTATTTTGTCCAGCCCACTTTTGTCGTACGTTTGAATTATGGATTGAGCCTTTAAAGTAGAACTACCACACCTGTCAGGTCTCTCTCTCTTGCTCTCCCTCTCTTTCCCTCTCTCTAATGCAGTCAGCTGGGAACTATTGTTGAATCATTTTGCATTTAGATTTCCCAAAGTGAGAAGAGAGCAGAAGGGAAGATCCCAGCTCGCTTGCAGGTTCCTCCACCAGAAAGCTCCTCCTAATGAGTCCTCCTCAGTGCAGGTGATCATTTCCTGCTGGTGGAGTTTTGTGTCATGTTTTCCTCTTTATTAACCCAGATATCCAAAGTGGCAGCCGCAGGGTATGTCTGATTGCTATCCTCCATTCCTTTGAACTCCAGCCCTGACATATAGTGCAGAGATGGCAAATATACAACTTGAGTTACTTCATCATATACTTTCTCCCAGTTCCTTTCTCTTCCCACAAAAAAACCCAATCAATACATAGTCCCTACTGTATTTTTAGCTATGCATCTAGTTGTGCTCTAATTCTTCCCCAGAGTTCATCGTCTAATCCTTGAATGGGAACTACTGCTTTTTCCATGCTGAGTAGGTCTATAAAGTCCATCAGCCAAGTATATAGATTAAAGCATGCTGGTTTGTGAACTTTCCATTTCCTCCAAATGGTGCTACAAAGCACTGTTTGAATTTGGATTTTATATTCTTGATCTCATCACCCAACAGGCCAACAGTACCTGGGCAGAGAGGTACTTGTTCTGTCAATATTTCAGAAACCCTTTTTCATCACTCCAGTCCACAAGTTCTTCACTGCTGGGCAACACCATAACAAATTATATAGTTTTATATATATAATTTTATTTGCGACATTCCATCCTTGAGCTTCGAGGGCAGGAGGCCACTTTCGGAATCTCTTGTTGACTCCATCAAACATGCACATTATAATGAATGCAGTAGATGTAGGTGTAGGTGTACCCAAGGATTTAATAACTTCTTTGGTGCATGTGGGAGTATGGTGGCAGATGCTGAAATCCTTTCCCATCACAGGTGCACATATCAAGGTAATTCAGCAACTGGCAGCTGCAGTAAACATGAGCTCTCAAGGCTGATCCATCTTACAGATGATTTGAAGTCCTCTGCATTTTTGAGAAGTCAAAATATTTTAATGATGATGGTGGTGGATAACAGTTTCTACCCGTGTGCCCATTTTTCTTATTGTACTTAAACAACCAGAGACAGCAACAAGTTGAATACATTGTCTGTTACATCCCCCGTATGAGGAGATTAATTGTGTTTTCCTAGTGAGACCAGGGGTGGCGGTGTCTGACCTGGTGTGTGACCTGGTGTGTGTGACCTGGTGTGTGTGACCTGGTGTGTGTGACCTGGTATGTGACCTGGTGTGTGTGACCTGGTGTTTGTGACCTGGTGTGTGACCTGGTGTGTGACCTAGTGTGTGACCTGGTGTGTGACCTGGTGTGTGACCTGGTGTGTGACCTGGTGTGTGACCTGGTGTGTGACCTGGTGTGTGTGACCTGGTGTGTGTGACCTAGTGTGTGACCTGGTGTTTGTGACCTGGTGTGTGACCTAGTGTGTGACCTGGTGTGTGACCTGGTGTGTGACCTAGTGTGTGACCTGTTGTGTGACCTGGTGTGTGACCTGGTGTGTGTGACCTGGTGTGTGACCTGGTGTGTGTGACCTAGTGTGTGTGACCTGGTGTGTGACCTGGTGTGTGACCTGGTGTGTGACCTGGTGTGTGTGACCTAGTGTGTGACCTGGTGTGTGACCTGATGTGTGACCTGGTGTGTGACCTGCATGAAACGAGCAAAAAAAAAAGAAAAAACCAGAGAGGTAAGATGACAGAGAGAGCCTTTTAAAACGGTAGAATTGGGTAGGCAGGGGATCATTTGAGGGAGATGAGAGGGGTGCAAAGAGGATCGCACCATTCGTTAAGAGTGACACGAGGGCAGACAAAGGTTCAGTCTCTTTGTTGAGCTTCAGTATAAACTTACTCTGCGCTATCTGTGGACAATGAGATGACATTAGGAGTAATGTAAAGCTAATTCTGGAGAGGAGAGGGTGAAAAGTTATGCAAATTGAACAAGCTCACTAGTGCCTAATAGGTAACCCCAATCTTGCGTACCCATTGCTCTGTCTCATGCGAAACGAAGCGGAAGAAAGCCTTTGACAGAGGCTGTAGGTGCTCTGAAAGGTGTGCAGTTGTGGAGCGTGTGCAGGACGAATCCAGCTGCGTGGCTGAGGAAGCGAATACAATTCAGGCTCATATGTAGCAGAGTAGCCCTCCCTGAAGCCTGATAAGCCCTAATATCTCACTTGGCCCATGGGGATTCTCCTTTAGCTCGCTGGTAGATGTTTGGTTGCTCATGCGGAGGTGGGTTTGGTGCTGGGTTACACCAAAGTGCCTGGAAGGAGAGAACCATTAACTATTCGTAACGCCATTTTGAACGCACCAGAGAAAATCAATTCATTGTTGTCTATGTAGTTTCGGCAGGGAGTGTTAAGCCTGGTCACAATAAATGAGTTCCAACTGGGCACTTGTTTGAGGTTGCTGCTTTCACCTGAAGAGCAGAAATTCAAAATCCATTGTCGTTTTTCTTCCTAAATAATGAACTTCTTCTCCACAGTAGTATGTGATAGTTTGAGCATGTAACATGCTGTAGTTTAGGAACTAAACTGTCCTTTTTGTGGCAAGACCTCAATTTTCATGCAGACACACTTTCTTTGGGCTCTATTTTAGCGAGATTAGCATACCCAGATAGCAAACTGACATAGAAACAACATTGGATCAATGTTGAAGCGTCAATGTAAATAACATTGAATCAATTCAGCTGAAATTTAGTTGTCAACATTGACTCAATGTTGCTTATTCAACATAAAAAAGGCTATCAGTTGTCAACATGAATTCAACGATTCAATGTTAATAAAAAATTTAATTTTCAACCTCAACTAAAATTATGACTCTGATGTAATTTCAACATTGAATCAATGTCACTTTGCTATGCGGGTACTCTGCCATCTTTGCTCTTTCAAATAAAATCATACTTGCATGAGCACATATTCTAATTTAAATGAGTGAAATGGTGAAATTAATCTACAGGTGAACCTGGGGCTGTCTGGGACTTTGGTGGTTCAGGGCCCCCGATGGTCTGGGGCCGCGGGGGAATTTGCCCGGTATGCCCGGTCGGTAATCCAGGCATGTTTATACCAATTTGTAGTAGTTTTAAATGAGATAAGGCACAGCTAGGACTAGGACTGTTTGTTCTCACGATAAATAATTAATGGGCCTCGGAGAAATAAGCCCCAATCTGGATTCTTTGGACCATATAACTGGGTTATATTCAAATACATTCTTAAATAGTTTAATTTGTAGACAATAAGCTCCTCTGCAAGCTTTTAAGTGTGGAATTAAGCTTTTTGAAACTTTCTTGAAAAAACATTCCTAACATAAACACAGCTTTTACCACCACAAAATAGAACAAACACAATTAAAAACTCATATTAACCTATTGTTTAGTGTTAGTATCAGTATCAATAGCTCAGTCATTCAACTAGAGAATGAAAACGTGTCTCCACTCCTATTTTATTCATGTTTTGATGGTGGTGCTAGCCATTTACATTTGAATGAGGGATTGCTGAACTCAGCGCTGATGGAGAGCAAACAGGTGCCCTGGGCAAAATCATGATATGTCACCCACTAATGAACATTCTCCAAAATGGTGAAGGCAATGAGATACTCTCATTTACCGCGGGTTCTCCTGTGTTGCGTAAAGATGAATAACAGTGGAAACTCATCACGTTTCTGTCCCTGCTCTGAAGAGCCATTTTTAGCCGCGACAGTTTTAGCCGCGACAGCGTCCCCAGCTCGCTAGCGCATATCTGCGCTGTGGAAAATGTCATGCGATTTCCCCTATGTTCTGGTGAACTTGCTCGTATTTGGCTCCAACTCGCAGTATGTAATCACACATCAAGCACACCAACTTGTTTGTTGTAGTATTATATACAGTCCGGTTAAGAAACGCGACTGGAGAAAACTCAACCCGACTTCATAACAAGGGCACACAGTGTCATAGACGGGAAGCAACGCAGGGTTTAGGGGGGAGCTGCGGTCCGTGTTGTACTGTGCATAGGCGTTCATACCGCGGTGTTGAGATGATTAGCTCTGGGTGCCCTTTTCACACTGATTTGCCAGCATAACACACACACACACACACACACACACACAGTACACACATGAACATGATGAAGCAGTTACATCACACATCAACCCTGCTATTGACCAAATGGAAAAACACATCTCAGGGGCAGTGAACGAGAGGCTGAGACCTTTCTCTCTCTCCTCCTCCTCCCGTGTCACCAAATTGGCAATAGCGAACTTCAATACTTAGCTAACCTATAAATACGGCTCAGAGTGTCAGTAAAATGTTATGGTGTTCTACCTATTGCAATGGTTTCCTACCAGGAGCTTTCATACCGTTGTCTTGAGACGACGTTTACTTCCCTGTTCTTCTTCCCGTGTTTTACATTTATTTGATAAAGCTGCAGTGGAGAAGTAGATGGCTGTTTCCATAGCAGCGCATTTAATGTAAATTCAGCAGAAGATGAAGACAGTGGAAGCGAGCGTTTTAACTACAAATTGAGCTGTAAAAGTGGATTTTTATAAAGGTGGGGTGAGTTTTCTTACCAGATTAAATATAAAACTACAGCAAGCAAGCAGGTGTGCATGGTGTGAGATTACAAGGTGCGAGTTTCAGCGATTACGAGCGAGCTTGCAGGTAGCCTACATAGGGAAATTGTATGACATTTTCTGTGGCCCAGATATGCGATAGCACAGTAAGCTGGGACACTCGCGGCTAATCAGCTCTCTGAAGAGGTCTCCAGATTTACACTAGCAAAACAAGGAGTGCTGACAACCAATTTTATTGTTGTTCTTGTTATATAGCACTGAATCTGTCTGCAGTGTTGAGGAAACCACTCAACTGTAGTTGGCCAACCTACTAACTACTTTGTAAGTTAAATTACATATTAATTACTAAAAAATTTCTGTGTAAAAACACTACTTCATAGTAAGTAGTTCCAAGTGTAGCTAAACTACATGAGCTGACACAGAATATAATGTGAGTGTGTTTTATTTAGTGGCGAGGGCAAGCCAAACTTCACTTCACAAGAGATGGCTGGGCCCCTGAATAAGTCCAGTGAATGGGCCCTCCTCAAACCTGCTTAACTCATATCATATATTAAACATGTGTTTATTGTTGGCCTCCATAGGCATCCCCTAGCAGGTGGGCCCCAGGAATGCTCCCCCCTCCCCCCTTATCGGCTGGCCTGCTTGGACATGCCAGAGGTTGTGTCTTATGGAGGGGACAGGAAGCAGTTGTTTTGGTGAAATCAGGAAAGTACGAAATCTTTTCAGGAATAACATCGCTATAACAAAAAAAACACACACACACAAAAAAAAAGATTTAAACTTAATTACACTACCGCCTAACTATTGCAGCATGTAGTTAAACTCGTAACTGAACAACATGTAGGCCTATAGCTAACTACTCCCCAACACTGCCTGTCTGGTGTGTGTGGAGTGGCTGGGGGCACCCTGGGCAGTTGCCTGCTCTGTCTTGCCAATACACCTGGGAATGGGTGAACCATGGCAAACTAATATCACGCTGTGAAAAACACAACTTAAAAGGCTGTGCGTTTGAACCGTTAGGTTCTGGACACCATTTGCACGAATAACAGCCTTGATGTCTGAGTGGGTGAGTTTGCTCAGAGGCCCTCCAGCTCCTCCATGGATGCTCAGCCGTGGTAAAAAGAGGGAACAGGGTACTTCTGATAAAAAGCCTGACAGGGCCGTGCTGCCTCTCTGCTGCCACCCACAACACAGATATGATAATTCTTATCTGGGCCAATGGCTGGTGTGGCTGCTACAAAGGGAAAGTCCCACTGTGTTTTCCCTGAGAGAAGGGACAATGCTGCTTAGATGAGCTGGCAGCCTGTCAGGGATATGTTTGGAGAGTAATGGATTACATTTTAATGGGATTATAGTAATCCCATTACAAAATATAGCAAAGGTAGTCCATTACACTTACTAAAATAAATAAATAAACAAACACACTAATCACATTGCATCAACTCTTGAAATATCGACAAATCCTTGTTGGAATGCTAGTTTGAAAAAAACGTTTTAACTGTGAGGTTGTAACATAATTTTAAACATCTTCAATTAATGGTTAAAAATTATTACAGATGATGATGATAATAAACTTGATTTAAATGACAGCTGGAATGAACAGTTCATTCATTGCACGTTGAATGGACATCGCAGGCTAAGTAACCCCAAAATAAATAGTAAATAATTATAATAATAATCTAAATAATTTTGCATATTCCCGTATTTTCCTTTTAGTATACACAATATTAAGCACTTCATTGGCTGTCTTTATGAAAGTAACCTGACTCAACACTGTGTCCCACTCAGACAGACATAAGGTGCCCGGCACGGTGCTTGGTAGGGGTGCCCTGCCGCTGACACTGAAGTGTGACAGCGTGGTGTGTATGGAGAATGTCGGGAGCGCAGGAGAGGGGCCCCCCGACTCAGGCCGACGCCACCTTTGTCCTCAAACTGTCTCATCCGTACCTCACCGCCTCGTCCGCGGACACTTCGGGGGCAGCGCAGGACACTGACGTATCTGATTTTCCTGACAGAGCGGAACGGCAGGGAAAGGATCATTTTGCTAACACAGCCCTCAGGGCCCAACTACCAAAACACAAGTGTTGTCTTTATCCTGTAGGCAAGCTTGAAATGTCAGAGGATGGTTTTTTTCTTCCATGACCCTTGTCAGAGGTGAACTCTGTCCAAGTACAGCAGCTCCCTTGTGCATTCCTGCTATACATACAGTGCTGAATTCTGGGATTGCACAGAGAGACCAGATGGTAAAGTACTTGTATGTTATTGGAATTTATTTACAGGCTGTAGTGGAAAAACTGGATGATGGTTTATTGGCAGATTTTTAACCTGAAGCCCATCATTCTTTTTGCGAAGAAGATATATGTGATAATCAGACACAAAACGAACAAACGCGTTCTGTGTCTCAACCACATCGCCGCCCCCCCTGAAGATGTTGTTTAGTGTGCGTGTGCATGTGCGTGTGCGTGTGCGTGTGCGTGTGTGTGTGTGTGTGGAGGGGTGGGGTGGAGGGCTCGTTTTCGGATCCAAACATCCCTACAAGGATAGAAAGATGAGTAACATTCTTCCTAGTGGGTACATTTGGTTGGCCCTCATAAGGAAAAGGGGCTATGTTAGAGTGAGGTGAGGGTTAGAATCGGGGTTAGGTTAAGGGTTGGGGTTAGCGAATGAAGGCAAGTCGATGCAACACAAGTCGATGCAACACAAGTCGATGCAACACAAGTCCATGCAACAGCCCCACAAATACTAAAACACAGGCTGTTTGTGTTTGTTTGCTTGTGTGGAACCAAAAAACTATAGCATGACTCTGTTCAGTTTCTGCAGTAGTAGGCAGCCAGGCTGTATGGCGGAGACTCTGCTCTTTGTATCCTTAGATGTCCTTAAAACCATGCTGAACCTCTGCAATACTTTAATCTTAATTAGGTTATGTAAATTCATATTCAAATAAAACATTTAAAAGGTGTGTGTATGTGTGTGTGTGCGTGTGCGTGTGTGTGTGCGTGTGCGTGTGCGTGTGTGTGTGTGTGTGTGTGTGTGTGTTTGTGTGGTAGAGTGTGGCACCCTCAAAGGGCCAGTTCCCTCAAATTCCTTTTGGAGCTTTTATGTATTCTGCAGTATATGTAGTAATCTGCAAATCCTCTCCCTTTTAAATGAGATGAAAGAGGCCACGGCATCCCGTTTGTTTGAGGGCATGGATGGGATTGCAGTGTGTTTAGAAGTCCAAAGCACATATGACACTGAGGATGGCCTGGTTGTTGGCAAAATAGCTTTATTTAAAAAATAAATAAATAAATAAATAAAATAATTGTTTGATTAACCAGATCGACCCTGCAACATGGATGCCTTCTACTGGTAATTTAATTTGTCCAGAATTTTAATTTATTTGGTCAATGCTGATGATGTAGGATTACCTAAAGCTCGACTGATCCACACATTAGTTGGCTCATTAAAACCATCCTAATCTTTAAACCATAATGTAAATATGAATGCATTTGCAGTGGAAATAGCTCTGTATGCAGTGGAATTAGGCCGTAAGGAGAAATAAAGCTGGTTGGAGGTTTGCTGCCAGCACTGTTCGATTACAAGGGTTAATGTGCAGATATCACACCAGTATGCTCTGTGGGAATAATGACTACAAGCTGATGAAAATGAAGGGGTGATGCAGCTACAGTGCATATAACAGTAATTATACTAATGATCTGGGCTGCTCTCTGAGTACTGAGAGTTATTCTCTACTAGAGCCTTACTTCTACTATGACGTCTTTATGTCTGGTGGCAGTGAGGCATGTGCCCCAGCATACAGTATATAGTATAAATATATATATATATATATATGGATATAGATATAGATATATATGGGAATCTGTTAAATGACAAACATGTAACAGTGTAGTGTCATACAGTATATTCCACATGTGTTTTTCGTCTGTCTGTCCATTTGTTTGTTTATTTGTCTTTTCCCATTTGTCCATCCATCCTAACATAGCTCTGTAACTGTTCAAGATATCGTAGGATCATGAAACAAAAACCAGAATGCTGAGGGAGCTGGGGGACAGAAATGAATCCATAGCCTCCGCCTAGAAAGAAGAAGACTGATGATTTACAGTTTACTAACTATGAACTAAGAGTCAGTGGGCACGTGAGCTGTTGCAGTGTGCGCCGTTCCCCCTCTGTTTTATTTGTGAAAAGAGTGAATCATTACGGGGATGCAGCAAGTCTGCATTGTACATTCAGACATAATGCGCTGAGAAATTTAGAGACGGGGTGAATGCATCTAAAGAGGATTAGAGAGGGATGTAGCTTCACTCCGCAGTACATGACGCAAATTGAGGTGAAGGGGTGTTCGCTCGTGTTGAAAATGTGAGCGAGAAATTCCCCTGCCATAAAATCTGGGCGTACTCTTCACGATGAATGTGAAGTAGTCTGAACGCGGTGCCTATAAATATTGAACAGGGTACATTTAGAAACGGTCCTCTTTATGTAAATGTCGACCGTGCTGCCGTCGAGATCAAATGTACTTGCGTGTCTTCGCTGAAGGTTTAGCATGTTTGTTGTTCAAGTTGAGCTGTCAAACTCAAGAGAGTAAAATGAGGCTAAATCGTGGTCTTGTCTGAACTTACAGTTAAACATTGAGGTCTTATGTCATTATGTCATTTTGAACACTTTGATCTAGGGTATATGTTTATAACAAATTACAGTGTTATGGTGTGTGGCCCATTAGAAACTCTTACAGCCTTATAACATACTCTTTCTCTACATGAAGTTAATCAGGCATTATAGCTGTTATTTACTCTTGCTATCTGTAAGGTATCATGCTTATCATGAGTGTAGAAAAAAAAACATGCTTAAAATGTTGAATATCCTTTCTAATAAGATACAGCAAGGATTGCAGAACATAGGGGTACAATTTTTTTTTATATTGGTATAAAACAGTATTTTCTTCGCTTGCCTGCAATGTAAATCAGTGGTGTTTTCTCCCTCCCAATTATGAGGAGACAGAATACCAATCCATTGAGGGGTCAATCTTTTTGTGATGGGTGTTCTCCAAAGCTACCCAGATTTGTTTTGTTTCAAAGACTACAGCCAATCACCATGTCTTCTTACCTTTCTCTTATCCTCCAATCATATTCCTCCTCCTGCAGAATTTAAACAGCTGACAGCTCTCTGTATCTGATCTCTGGTCTTCTTGCACAACCTTGGTCTCTACGGCCTTGGGCTGACACCACCCTGCAGCATACAAGCCAAACCAGCCTTCACTTAATCCTAACTCAAACATCATCATCGTCATCATCATCGTCATCATCATCATCAGAGTCCTCATCCTCATCCTCCCCCATTCACTGTTAGTAGATAAGAAGCTCAAGCTAGAGACATGAAATTTGCCACAATGATAGATATTGGTAAGCCAAGGCTTCACAACAAATACCACACCAATCAGCCAGATGGTGGCGTTATGATAAAATGCCACCAACTTTGAAAAGCCATCATTTCTATACCACAAGTCCAACTGACACGGGACTTCGTACACATATCCAACTATCCATACTTTACAACTTCACCACTGGGATCCCCCATGTACGCCATATTGGATTTTCCACCATTTTGCATTTTTGGAAAATCACCTTCTCTCCTACTCATCTGTTTTCCTGATTCTCACTAAACTTCTTGGGACCAACATCTTTACATCTGTGTTTAAAAAAGGTGCAAGCCCAAGCCGTATGACAGCCACACCGAATAGAATTTTGTAAAAACGGATTGGAAGTTACATGTTACTCAAGAACACTTTGTCCTATTTGCACCACACTTGACACCCATGTTTGCTCCGTGCTCGGGAAGAAGTGTACAACGCTTTGTGTTATTCTGCCACATGGTGGTGCTATTCACAAACATCACATGATAAAGACATGAAAGTTGCCACGCAATTCTTGGTCCAACCACTTTGAATCCCGTTCCGCAGTGCCTGAGTTATAGATGTATGCAATGGTGTGGCCAAAAGTGTGACCAAATTTTCATTTATTTATCGCCGTGCTTTGTTCATTGTCTAAATCCCAAGAGAACATCTGGGGTACGCCTGGTGCAATATGTATGCAAATTAAAACACTCAATTTGCCATTCCCCAGAATGCACCATTGAAAAGGCTTATTTCATCAAAACATCATTTTGTCAAATATGGTTTTGGCTTTCTGATAATAGACTCTTTGCTGAAGGGAAATATCAAAATACTTCAATCACAGAAAGAGCTCTGGCGATGTGATCTCCTTTTTAGAAAGTTACTTGGCCTTTCATTGGTGCTTTGTCAGTATCCTTCCTGAGAAAATATTGAATGGACATAATTTCTCCCTAATAAGTCTTCCTTTTGTGTGACTGCCATAGTGCGCTTTGGGAGGGATGGAGAAATGACACAGGAACTGGGCCTATTCCAAAGCACAAAGAATGAACGCTGTCTGCCCTACTGTTCATCAGACCACTGCCTGGGAAAACATATATTTAAAGGCCCTATCAGTGATCCAAACATAAACAAATGGGTAGCCCCACCACCAAAATTAAGAAATAAGAATGGAGACATGTTTTCAGTTGATTGACTGGAATAACACTAGACAATTGCATTCACTGTATTTTGTGGTTGTTAAACAGTTAAACAGATTTATATTCCGATTTACATTAGGTTAAGAAAGTTTAAAAGACTGTATTTTCCATCTACGCTACATATCAAACTCCTCAAGAATGTATGTATGTGCACATTGATATGGCCAAAAAAATCATGGATTGGGCCTTTAGGGCTACATTTTAATTAATAACTGTCAGTGCTGCTCAAGATTAGATTCAAGAGGTTTCAAATAAAGACATGAAAGATTATGATTCATGTAAGATATCGTGGCTGATGACGAATACAAAAAAAAATTATTTATAGCTTTATTTATAAATCGAAAGCCATGCATTTGTGAAATTGCACAGTATTTTGAAAGGGTTTCGTCTGCCTTTTGGGTCAGGGAACTCAGTCAACACATACAGGACCGTGAAAACTTAAAAGGAAAAAAAAGAAAACACCAAATGTAGCATGTTCTGAGGTTTTTTAATAGATTTTCCCACAATGGCAATATGTGTAATTTATAATCATATGAAGGAAAATAATTGTCCTTGAATCATCTGTAAATCCAGGCAGTTGAGGACCAGTGACAGCAACAGCTGTGCATTCTGCCACCAAATGAACACGTTTAATTTGCTGAGGTTTTGGGCACAGGAAGATGAAGAGTTTATGTGGCTGTGTGGATGAGTGCTAGAATGGGCTTTCACTGCCTGGGCTAAGGGATCAGAAAAGCACAAGAATCCAAAATATAAAACGGTTTGTTATCTCATGCCAAGGAGTGCGGGGAGCAGATGTTATCTTCATGTGGGTAATGGGTTATCACAACTTGGGGCACAGATTACTGATTTATTATCCCTTACGCCCTCCGTCTCTCTCAGAAGTTGGCCTCATTATCCTGTCAACACACTGTCACCTCGATGACTCAGCATCTCCTCCTCAACCTGGTGCACAGCCACAAAGCAGCTTAGTTCTTCTCTGTCACCTCTTTTACCCCTCTCACACCCATCTCAGTAGCACCCCCGCCCCCTTATCTTCATAAACAAATCATTGAATTCCAGCTACGACTTTTCCGGTTATTAACTTTCATATTGCTGTGTGATAAAGCCGAGGGGGGAATCTGGGGAATTTGACCATCGTTTGGAGATAAGAAATGGTTAATGGCGGCTGGTGTTGCTGTTGTTAGAATTTGGGGATGTTTGCTAGAGGATCGGCAAAGTTTTTACATATTGAATTGAATTGAATTGAAATACTTTATTATACCGTGGGGAAATTCGGTAAACATATTAACATATTACATATTAACTGTCTTTGATACCAAACCAGTATCCTTCAGTGGTTTGACGTTTTGAGGAAGCTTGGTTTTCAAACTACTACTGTAGGTTTGGGAAACCTATAGTTACAGAGCTATGAGATTCAGATTTGATCACTGAATCCTGTGAATGAATGAATGAATGAATGAATTAATGAATTATTTTAATCTATGAATGAATTCAATTATACAGCATCTCAAAAGCCAATCTCAATAGCCCCTTCATTCCATACACATCTCATTGAACTCCAGCAATGACTCAAGATATTAACTTTCATACTGCTGTGCTAAAGCTGAAGGTCAGACTAAGGAATTTGACCATGTTTTTGATTGTGTATTCTTCAGTGTTGTGAGTGCTAAAATAAGCTGCCTTATTCATTTGGGGGATCATTTGGGTATGGACACAACAAGGACATTCACATTTGATTGACAAGTGCACCCATCAAATTATGCACTGCAAACTGAATTTGCAAGCAAAATATAATGAGAGACAAGGAATATTTGCAACAAGATATATTTTGACATGTTTCTGCCCATCTGTTGTGTTTTATTTTGTATTATTTATTGTTTTAATGAGATGAGCAGCTTGGACTGTTTTGGTTCCATCATAAATAGAATTAGACTTGCAATTTGGTTGATGTTCCATTTCTCTAGATTGCAGGCAGAGGAAAGGCTCTGACTGTATGCTTGCGGTGGTTTTGTAGAGCTCAAAAAGTTAAAATCAAAATTAATTTGTTATTAAAGGAGAAATTCACTTGGCTTGAAAGTTATTGAGTTAAAAGAGTTACGATGTGTGATATCATTATGATGTGCATTATTCTAGGAAGTAATAAATATAGATGAAATGAAAAATATCAAGGTCTGCGTGAGTGATTAACATTTCCTGGAAAGGTATATGCAAAGGCCTTGACATTCATATTCACATAAATCTTTTTCTATATTTGTTTCCATGCTGAATCAGTTATTTCCTGAAAAATGATGAGCACATCTCTGGTAAGCATTAGATTAAAAGAGGTCCTTCTGCTTGACTGCATGTGAAAAATATAATTTTACATATTTGTTGATAACATCAACTGATCAATAAGTTGACAAAATGGTATGACTATTAGTCGACTAAGAATGTATTTAGTTGAGGACAGGCCTTCTAAATAATCAGAAATAGTGAACTGGCACATAACCTATTATTGTGTAATCCACATGAACTACTGTTTAGTGTAACAGATGGGAGTAAATAATTGTAAATTGATAAAGTTGCTTGAAAAATAAGTATTCAGAAAGCTTAAATTTGCCTTAAAATCTAAGTAAAAACATTTTAACCATCAGAGCGAGGAGAAATAACTTTAGGCTGGAAGTAAGTGGTAGTAGTGGAGCATGATACCACAAAACATCTTCACTCGTTGGGCCCCACACACAGTTCGTGCTTTGCACATAGGTAGCCCCTGAATTGACCACCACATCTAGCAAAAACCACCACTATCTACTATATGGACTCTCACATTACACAAGCTAAACAACGCCCACATACTGTACCCTTCAATCAGAGGCCTGAACACCATACTATATTATTTAGAGATCACCAGTGAATAAGCCTCAGTCTCAACATCTGCCACAGACTGAACACAGAATTCATAGTATTCGATCGCAAAACGCCGCAGACGCAAACAGCAGATGATTGGACAACCATGGCCAATGAGCTGTGGCAGTGCGTCATATTGTATGGAAAAACATGTCATGAGAATACCATGAATGAGGTCTATAGGACAGTCCAGTAAAACTAGCGAGTGGCTGTGGGAGGGCTGGTGACCCATGGACTCACAGGGGCAGGCTCACCCATAAGGGGTGGAAAAAGGGGGAAAGCTCTCTGGGGCCCGGCTGCTGGGGTGGAGGCCAGCAATAAATGTATGTTTAATATATGATATGAGTTAAGCAGGTTTGGAGAGGGCCAATTCACCTGACTTTTTCGGGGGCTCAGCCATTTCTGTGTTCGGGGCTGACAGGGACCAGGCAAGTAACCAATTCAATTAATATGTTATTCCTAAGCTTTAGGACAGTCCAATAATTTAAGTCCAATAATACATTTCGGGAGGAGGCTTACACCAATGACACGCGTCACCACGCTCGCCCACGTCTCTCGCTTCTGTCTCTCTCGCTCTCTTTTTTGCCGGTTCCGTAGAACCCCTCCCACACTGCGCCATGCGCCAGTACCAGGCCAATCCACCTGATCCACCATATAGCCCCTCCCTGGCTGTGCTGCCGGCGGCTCGCCGTTTGTCCCCATCTGGCACGTTTTCCCCTTCAAATAATCCTATCTTCTGTCATTCATTTCTTCCAGGTTGAAATCCCGAAGGTAAGTGGCTTTCATATCCTCTCAACTGACGAATTAATTTTTATACCTGTCATAACTTTTATCCCAAGGCTGTTTACACGAAGGTACGTGCAGGTAAGTGCATTCACATTATCAAACGTTGGGATGTCATTATAACGTATTCACCCCATTCTCTGCTTATATGCATACAACAGCTTAACTACCCTCTCCCTGTCATCCCTAGATCTGGCTTCCATTCAAGGAAAGCACAACCCCCCCCCCCCCCCCCCCCCAACCCTTAATTCCTAGCGAGGCCCACATTCCTGGAGAATAGCTCGATCGCCTCTGAGGGGTCAGGGAAAACATTTCCCCC
>OMKL01042162.1:26995-37133 GCA_900302295.1 Parasudis fraserbrunneri
CTCGACCAAAAAAAAAAAAAAAAAAAAAAAAAAATGCTGAGAGGCCCAGCCAATTATAGACCCAACTTTCTGGGTATTTTTGTCCCTTTTTTTTCTTCCTCTATGGCTGCACCCATCTGAAGTAGTTGCCCTCAAAGAAAAGGCACACTGCCTCTAGGCGACCGCCTCAACTGTCCAACCCTGCCACTTTGATAGCCACAGCGGAGCCGCCCTGGTGATGGTGGTGGGCTGGGCTGGGCTTGGGCTCACCCAGACCCAGACTTATGGGGGAAAGCTGTGTTTAAGTTGAGGAACTGATTAGGGGAACACTTGTGCCTGAAGGCTGATGTCATGCGCCTCTCCTTGGATTAATTTAGAGCTCTATTGTTATCTTGTAGAGCACATTTTTTAGACAACAAACATTTATGAGTTTTCTCATTGGTATACTGAGAACCTTCTGGTACTTAAAACACTTATATTGGCATCCTATAAGCAACTAATGATTTCTAACTCCAGTTAATTAGTTAAATACATTTATTTTAAAATGTATATTTTACTATACATTAGTACTAGTACTCTAACCTTAGAAGACACCTGTAAATCACATTTCATGGTACATGTACATGTTTCCCCCTGGGAGAGGAAATAATCGTGTAGTTTACCAGTGTTGGGGTTTCCATGGTACATAACTTTCTCTCTCTCTCTCTCTCTCTCTCTCTCTCTCTCTCTCTCCTGTCTTTCTTCCTCAATCTCTCTCTCTCTTTCTGTCTGTCTGACCAAACTTACCAGATATCCTGTCAGGGAAACACATGCCTCCCCGAACAGCCCTTGTGCTTAAAGTCTCAAGCCGGTTGTTCTTGTTTGAACTCTCCTTTTTTAAAGTGATTTTACAGACATCACTTACCCCTCTCTCCCCACCACCACCCCTGCTGCACATGTCACAAAATTAACTTATAGGATGTTGTTGTGAAATAGAGGGCATTTTCCAAGTACCGGTAGATTTTTAGGTAGGGGGGATGGGGGGGGTTCAACTATCTGGAGGTTATGCAGTTCGGTGACATCATAGGCTTGCATTTTCTTTCATCTTGAGAACTACTTTAGTGCTTAAACCTCATAAAATGAGGATCGGGGAGGGGGGGGTTACAAGATTTGAAATAAAAATAGTATACTTTTACAGAATAAAAACCCAGACATTACAACCCAGCTCTAAAAAAAAACTAAAAAAAACTGATTAACACACTGGAATACAGCATATTATTAAATATACTACGGTATGAATAATAAAATAATAGAATAAAAAGAAATTGCCTTTACACATTACACTCAGTCCTATTTACAGTGCCATTGTAGTCGGGGCGAGTGAGCACAGGCCTGGCTATGTATAGGCTGAGAGTGAAGTGGATGGGGGGTCTGGTGATGATTTGGGGCAGATGCATGTTATGAGTGAGTGGTGGTGTCGGTGTGCGAAGCCGTCTGTCACCTTAGGGGCCGGGTCTAAGGAGGTGGTCAGTATGGCGCGTGACCTAGAAGCTGAAATGTTTACCATGAGAGGAAGCCTTTTGTCATCTGCGGTCCGATTTGTCCAAGAGACTCATCTGTATTAACATTCGAAATCGGTGAGGAAAAGTGAGAATTGTTGCTGAAAGTGGGACTTTCCATGGAGTACTTTCTTTGTTATATCATCCATTCATCACCGTGGTGTTGATAGCATCTGCATATTTGGGGTTTCAGTGATGTGTGATAATCATCGGTTATAGTCATGGCTGTGATTTTCAACCTTTTTGGTTCGTAGCCCCTAAAAATATAGGGATGGCTATTCATTACACCCAACGGAAAAAATGGTGACCTTTGACACAGAAGAAAGATTTTTATTTTTCCCTTTTTACGCTTTTTCACTTGATTAATAATTGGAAGAGGGTTAGATTTCAAATATTCATAATTCACAAAAAAAAAGCTCTTCACCAAAGATCATAAAGAAGACAATGTATTTGCATATCTTTTCACAACCCATCAAAATCATCTTGCGATCCGCTGTTGGGTCCTGAACCCCAAGACCTACTGAACAAAGAGATGTGCCAAAAGTCTGCGATGTGCTGTATTCATCCACTTAATTTACTATAGACGGTTTCAACTCGACAACATTAACATTCTTAATGGACCCAATTTACTTCCTGGTACAGTGTTTGCTAATATCAATAACTGACAGGAAATAAACATGGGTCCAAGCTGTTTACCTAGCAACACAATTCCAGTGAAACCGTCTATAGATTCTGATGTGCGGTACAGTCAGTGGGGAGTAATTTTTGGAAGCAGAATGATCCATAACTTAGATATCCACTTGGAAACAGATCTTTACATGCAATTTCATTCTTTTATTGTGTTTTTCTATAATACAAGGAATGTTTGCTGATTCAATTATGAATGAACTTGGCAATGGCCTGTACAGGCTTTGCACAGACTGTTTGAAATGTCCATTTTCCTTCCATGTCCCAACACAGAGACAGTGGTTGCTATGTGCAAAACTACATTTACTACAGTATACATGTTGATATATGAAAAAATATCAACAAATATTTAATAAGTTGGTGTTTTATTACTGGATCCTGTAAACAAATCGCAGTGGAACAGTGATGCCATGCTTTACCAATGTTTTACCTACTCTGCACACTGCACATAAGTTAGGCATTTTCTTTCAAAAGTGGTTACCAATTGTTACAGGCAGCCATGTTGGAAGAAATATAACTTTACTGCAAAGCCTCTATTGGTGCCAATAACATATAGTATGTGTTAGTAAAATATAAATAACTACTGCTTTCTTCAGATTGCAATACACTGTTAATTTAAAATAATCAACATAGGACAAATAACGCAATTACATTTCATGTAACTTCCTGTTTTAACAGTATGGACTAACTTGAATTTGAACTTGAATGTATTTCATTTGCTGCTGTTGTTGTAAACATAAGATTGCTTTTGCTACTTGCAGTGTGTCATTGTGGAACAATGCCAGTATGTCCCGTGTCAGCCAATAAATAGGCCTAATTCTCCTATGCAGCTTATTTTGGCACAGCTTTAGATAGTATGTGATGCTCAACTATACTGCATTCTGCATAGTATTTTTCACCTGCTGAAGAAATCATATAATCTGATCATGTATCCCTGACACTACCTAGCCACTGTTAATAATGGCAGGAAACATGGTTGCATTGCTATGAAGACATGCAGGGCTTTTCTTCCTTTAATCTCTCGTTAAAAGCATCTGTAAATACACTAGGCATAATATCAAGCCATCAAGTGTGCTTTCACTACTTCCATAGTGAGCTAGCAGCATGGTCAGATGACAGCGTCCTGCAAGTTGCTGACTGCCATCCTCCTGATGGCTCTTCCTGACACCTCCATTTTCCCAGGGTGCTGTGGTGCTTGGTTCCTCTTCGATGCCTTTTCCAGCATGCGGCTGGCCTCTTTGAGAGCCCTCTCCGCCCGTTGCCCTTTGCCTTGGAGACCTTGGGCCAGCTTGTACTCATCTGCAGATAATCCCCCTGTTGACGTGTTTGATTTGCCCTGATCCTCTTCTAGGCGTTCTGCTCTCCTCAGCCGCAGTCTCCTCCTACCAGTCTCCTGCTGGAGCGTGCCAGTGTTTTGGCATGCACCGTCTCCGCCACGTGTGGCCTGAGCATTAACATTAGGAGAAGGAGGGGCAGGTTTACTGCACATAGGAGCAGAGACACCCCTACACACCACATCCTCCAGATGTCGCTCTCCATTGGGCTGGATGTGGCCAGCACGGAGTAGCTGGGGTCTCAGAGCTCTCTGTTGCTGCTGGCCTTTAACCGGTTCAACCAGAGCAGGCGGGCTCACCGGAGCTTTGGCCGGGCTCTCTCTCACACAGGCTTTCACCTTTCTGGGACAGGGGTCATTTCCTGCTACGTCCAGCTTACGAGAGGTAGCTTTGGCCTCCTGCTGGATACCCTTGATTTTCTGCCTCTGGGCTTCCCTCACCTCCTCTGGGAGCTCCAGCGGGGCTAGTTTCAGAGGCCGTCTGGGCGGCAGATTCTCGCCTCCCCTCTCTGAGTCAGGCTGGGGTGACCTGAGTGGCAGTGAGTCCAACTGCGCGGAGCCCTCCTGCGTCGGCGCGGCAGGCGTAAGCCGACCCACTGCCTCCTGTCCTTGTACTGCTGACAGATGGAGACCAGGTGTTTTTGAATTGCGGCCATTTTTAGCTGCCAGCCTGAGGTTTTGGCCATTTAGATGCATCATGGTATTCTTAGCCTGAGAGGTCAACAGTTCCTCTCGCCGGGTAGTCCCCTGAACAAAAGAGACATATACTTTATCACTCAAACAAACATTGTCAGTTATCAATGCTAGAAAGCCAGTTGATGAAAGTGAATAATACTAGTTTTTGTGGTGCCTTGTATGTTTAGGAATATATTAGAATCATACATTTGTTCAGACATGGCTGTAAGATTTACACATAGTTAGCCTACAATGACTTTCCCAATTCCTATATTTTTATTTTTTTATTTTGAACTGTATTGAATATTTTTATTTGAACATCAATCCCTATTTGAGATAAAAGGATAAAAAAAAGTACAGCAAAGTGTGATATTTATGTTAATTCAGTTTCTACAAACTTTCAGTATTCTACTATTACCAGTTTTAGATGCAGAATACAATCGATGTGTGCAGTAACCATTAATTGGTCATTCGAATTAATCTACAGGGTAGTAGAGTACAGAATGTATCAATCCTACAACTATAGTATTATATAGTACTAAAGTGACAATATAAACATACCAATTATCTGATTGTCTTTAGGCTATTTGAATTTGCTATTCAAACCTTACTCTTTCACTATACAGTACCCATATTGAGGACTGATATGATTCAGACTACTGTTTACTCAGCAAGGTCACTTTCACTGCAAGCTCACTCAAACCAGCGTCAACTCTGTCAACCGCCGTTAATGCTAAAACTGCTGGACAGTCGATCAGTGAGTAAGATTAAGGTGACATGATGCAATATACAGTTTATACTCACAGCTTTGGTGAACATCTCTTGCTTGAATTTGTGTTGAATCATTTTTTTTTTTTTTTTTTATCCGAGCACCGTCGGGGAGATGTTGTTGTCCCTGTGCCCTGTCCCTTGCCTTCTGTCAATGCCAGTTGGCTGAAGGCAATGCCATTGCAGTAGGGGACAGGTTTTAGCAGGCTGACTATAAGATAATTAAGGAGATTAGGGTCACCGGGCAACATGGTGATCTCTAATGATCTCCAATCCTGCTTAGGGGGCCTCCTGGCATGCACGCACACACGCATAACTTACACTTTCTAACAAATGTTTTGTTGTCATTCGAAATGCATTTCTATGGTAGAATATAAAATGGAATGAAAATGTCATCCAATATTGCACAAGGAATCGTATTTAGTGTTGGGGCTGGTAGGTGTACTTGTGGCCACGAGATGGCGCCAGAGACCTCCTTTGTTTCTCTATATCAACAGTGGAGTCTTGTGGTCATTATCATAGCAGACCATAACTAGTTGAGAAATTGCGAAAAGAGAGGAGCAACAGGACAACTTTGTACATGTAACTTTGTAATGGTGTGCTATCTTGGCCAGGTCTCCCTCGGAAAAAGAGATTTTAATCTCAAGGGATTTCCTGGTTAAATAAAGGTTAAATATAAATTTAAAAATAAACAACAGCTTTATGTTGAACCTGGGAATTTGCTTTATGGACCTGGTCATTTACCACAGTAAATCCCCCCCAATCTGATATCAGACTCTCCTCCTGTCCTAATGCTGACATGTCCAGTGATCTCCCAAATATCAGGAATGTATCGGCTCAGTCCAATGTTTTCATCACTTTCTGTTTCAGATTTAATCAGTCTATATGGTATGTTTTTAATGTCTTCTTCAAATTTAGATATGGCTGGCATACAACATAGAGTAAGATCTGTTATTTCTATTTCTTCATACCCAGATATTGCTCTCTCAGATGTTACAGTCCTGTAAACATGTCACATCAAGATTTACACTACATACTGTAATACATCTCTTAATAATACATATTTTATAGGAATATATGGCAACTTACCTGAGGGTGTTTTCCAGACGTTGTACATGTACTTTGAGATCTCTACACCAACTGTGGTGGCAGTATAGGGTTGTCATACTTGTCATAATAGTTGCATAACTGGATCTCACAGCTTGTACCCACAGTTTTATTGCAATCACAGTAAACTCTGGTACTTTTCTGGGTAAAACTGTATCGGAAAAGGCGAGATATGAGCCAATGATATTTTGGATGTTGCCTTTTATATGTTCCTAAATCGGTCTCAGACAGCAGCTGGTTTGAACATTTAGCTTCATTTCACACATATGTCAGTGTCATTTACTCCAGTTGGGGCCAGATTGTTCCGGATCTGAGTTCTGGTGAGATTTCACAAATTATGTTTGCTTTTTTTCACACAGTTTTGCTTCCCAGAGTAGAGAGCAGATCCATTTTTAATTAGACACTTCGACTTCATCACCGTTCAAAATCCTCTGCTCTCATTTTGGATCATACTCGCGCCCTAGGCCCAAAAATGGAACATGTCAACACCTGCTTAGATTGGGAAGCTTGGTCATATCATTGGTGGTATCTACAGAAACGAAGTCCCACGTTCAGTAGAGCAACTTGGCTCTGCTTACATGATCATTTAAGATGTGAAATTACAGGCTTAATGCTGTGAGAGGGCCTGAACGCCCCCCACCACTGTTCTTATTGTGTCGCCCGGCCTCCGCGATCCCCGACGTCCGCGGCTGACAGTATAATTACTGAGGTGTGGGAAGAGATACAGAGGGATGGTTGCGTGCTCATGCTCCCACCTACTGCAGACCCAGCTGCACTACCAGCCAGCCAGGGCCACTCAGAGAAGAGACCACCAATGGGCAGGAGAGCGTGTTTTTCTGTCCAAATCTTTCCCTGCCCACATCCACAGCACTTACACTGTAGCATTTGCACTTATACTGTAGCATTTTACACACACATGCATATATACACACATACAGGACTGTGCACAGGCATTTTGGGGGGGCAGAGGCTCAAGCAACAAAGGGGCTCTCCCACACCTAAAATCAACCAGTAGGTAGGGGTGAAATGCCCTTTTTTTTTTTTTTTTTTTTTAAATAGGGTACCTCTTTTTTTTATGGACATTCTGTCTCCTTTTTAAGTGGAGATGATGGTAAATTAAAATGTCTACAACGTTAAAATAAGCAGGGTCTGGATCCATGATTCTGATCTGATCCATTTTCTGTATCACAACTATGTGTCTTTTTTAATAATATCTAGTAGTCTAACTGTTGTAGAAAAGCAATTAACTCCTCGAGGAAGGGGTAAATGGGTGGATTTACGCCCGGTTATAAGTCTAAATCCGACTATACAACCGGGTGTAAATCCACCCATTTACCCCTTCCTCTTGGGGTTAATTGCTTTAATATATGTACAAAAATACATTAAAAAACACAGACTTTCTGTCTGGCAGGGACAGCGATTCAAGCACCCTGTGGACCATATCTGTGCATATTCCTGCACAGATATACATACACATATACATACACTTACTGTACATCTTAGTGTTGTAATTAGGGCTGCCCTGTTAGTCGATTAAGTGGTCGGTCTTAGTCAACTCAAGATCTTATTAGTCCATTAGTCATTTTTTATGCTTTTTTCTATGCATTTCTATGTTATTTCCTTAAAATATATATCTCTGGTAAGCATTAGATTTAAAGAGGTCCTTCTGCATTATTTCATGTGGGAAACACAATTTTACAGATTTGTAGATGAAATCAACTTTCCAATTAGTCAGCGAAGTCCTATGTCGACTAAGAATTTCTTTAGTCAAGGACAGCCCTAGTTGTAATTTACAGGAACAGGTCTTGTCAACTTCATGTCAACTTCATGTCACCTTCCCTCCACAGAGCTAGTAGGAGAAGAGAGTCATTCCACCTTGGGTTCTTTCACATTTCTCATCAAACTCGGAGGCCCCCCCTCCTCCTCCCCGTAGCTTAGTTTTCTCTCTGGTGGGGATTGTCCATAATGTACAGACTTGTGTAAATAGTGATGAAAGTTAGGGATTAGGTTTGTATAATATTATCTTCCCTTTTTCTTTCTCTCTCATTTAAGATCTGATTCCACTCTGGTGTGATCCATGCCTCCAGGTCTGAATATGAAACATTGGGCAATATCCAATTTAGCTCACAGTTTCTCTTGTATTTTGATCAGAGGTGGCTCTTGGAGGTCACTTTCCTAAGGCATGAAATGTTCTTTCTTGAGACTTATTTAAGAAAGCCAGAAAATAACTTTTTTATATATACATACTGTATATATAACTGCAGTTTTTGGAAATCTTGGGGCAAATATAAGCTGCTCTATGGGGTAGTTTTGATGAAGATATTACTACAGTTATCAGAGGATACAATGATCAGTTTCAGGAATTGGCCAACAGTGCATTAAAGCTCAGTTGGTCTGCATCTTAATCTGATGTATTTTATCTCATCTATTTTTAGTCATCCCCAGAGTTTGCAAATACAATTTACCCTAATCCAATTGTTGAGTGATAGGAAATTATCAGACCTTGGTCAAATAGTATTTATAAATAATCCATAGCATTTATAAAAATGTTTCCACACTAGATGAGTAGGGTTTGCCACATATAAATAAATGGCTGCATTTCAATAGTGTTTTTCTAGTATCACTCAAAGCTCTTTACAATGGAATGACTGCATACATTTTTCAGTATGGGTGGCTCCAGTGGGAATCAAACCTAACTCTGGCAGTGATAGTGGAATGCTCAAGAGTGCCAAGCACTCTACCCACTGAGCCACACAGGACAACAACATGACACATATGACAATGCTACAAGTACTAGAAAAGAGAGACTATTTGGAAGTCAATTAAGTATACAGTATTTTCTGTGATTGACAACTTACACAGTAAGTGACACTACAGTACACTACATTGCCGCACTATCTGAATTGCAGTGCATCTCAGCCATGTGGTGCTCCATGCAGGTTAACACAAACTGGAAGACTTATTAGTAAATAGGGGTGCCACTATTAATCGGCTGAATCAAATAAATCCATTACAAAAAATAATCGGTTAATAATGATTTACTGTATCAATGCTTCGAAACATTTATATGGTGGCAGTTAATTGTTCCAAAGCATCTACCCTGGTGGAAATGCAAAAGAAGAAGAATCATTTCATTCAGAAGCACTCAAGATTGTTCAAAAAAGCTCTAAAAAGACCCTGTTAAAGTGCATGCGTTAGCTCGATTTCAGTGTGCATTCATGGAAAAAAAATAAAACTTAAATGAAATTGTTAAATTTTCAGGGGTTTTGGATGAAAATTAATCATTTAGGTGCACCGATTAATGGATAAAATAATAATTGGATGAATCGATTACTTAAGTAATCATTAGTAGCAGCTCTGCCAGTAAATACCTCTTGACCAAGGTCTGGAGAAGATACAATATTCAGAGTCAAACACAGCAGAAGGCAGAGGATTCAGGGCATGACAGAGGGAGGGCTCATTGTTTTTATTCAAGTGTGTGTGTGTTATGGCTTCACCCGGGTCACGTGACCCGGTGAGTCATCCACACCAAATCATGCACACACAACAAAATAAAGAACATACAAAAAGTAAAATGGCTGTTTTACACTCTAAAACAATTTTCAACCATCTCTTTCCCCCGTTTATTGAAAAAGAGAGAACCCACACCGTCTGCATGTATTGTATTGACATCAGGAGATCATCGTTTTCAAAACTGTGACAGAAAACGTCAATCAGTCCAAATCTGATCATCAATCCCACATTGATGCATAAGAGATGGTAGACTGATATTACCTCCTATAAGAAATATTATGGTACATGTTATTTTGTTCATCGAAACTAAAGAAGAACCTATTGCAAATGATACTTTAAGAAAGAGAGGATGTGGAACATGGATATGAAATCATAGCACCCCCCTCCCCTACACACACACACACACAAACACACACACACTCTCACACTCTCACGCCTAATACAGAAGAGAAGTGTGGAAGAGAAGCCACCACAGCTCAATGTGACAGCCCCTGAATAACATTAGCCTCCTTTCATTTCCAGAATGCCCTAGTAGTCG
>OMKL01042173.1:2253-16383 GCA_900302295.1 Parasudis fraserbrunneri
GTGTGAAGTGGGTGGGCGGCTGGCGGCAGTGCTGGTGGACATAGGTGATGTGCTGGGCCAGCCGCAGATCTGCATCGGCGTCCGGCTTGTCCTGGATCAGCCACAGCAGGTCGAAACGGGAGAGCAGAGCGGCCGGCAGCTGAATGTTCTGCTCGATGCTCCTTCGGGGGTTGTAGCGGCCATAGGCGGGGTTGGCAGCTGCCAGGATGGAGCAGCGGGCATTGAGGGAGGTCATGATGCCCGCCTGGGGAGGAAAGAACAGGGTGGGGGTGGAAGGAGGTTAAAGGAATGGATGTCATACAGGCTTCAATGTTAAAATAGCTTGAAAAAAAATAACATCCTGTCATTTTCAATAAACTGATATGAGAATAATTTGCTGCCCCAAAATTTTTCTAATTCATTACATTGAAACGGCCTCATCAGCCAGTAGTACATAATGTGGTGGGACAATTCCAACAAGTCAACTGAGATTTTTCCCATTATGAATTCCTTACTTTGGCAATGGAGATGGTCTGCTGCTCCATCACCTCGTGGATGGCCGTGCGGTCGGCGTCGGCCATCTTGTCAAACTCATCAATGCAGCAGACACCCTGGTCAGCCAGCACCAAGGCCCCTCCCTCCAGGGTCATCTCACCAGTCAGAGGGTCACGCATCACTGCTGCAGTCAGACCCACACCAGAGGAACCGCGGCCTGTCGTATACTGGCCTGATGGGGCAGAGGGAGAGAGACACATGGAATCAGAGGTCCAGAGTCAATTTGTTCCATCCTTTGTCGTCATGTGATGTCACAATGCCAAATCTGCAGCCATTTTGAAAAGGGCACAGGTGAAAACCCATAGCTCCGTTTAAATTGATGACATCATGGAAAACACAGACTACAAAGTGTAAGTTCATTAAGGTAGAATCTGTAATGTTGTCAAACAGCGACCATTAGGCAAAAGAGCCCTACTTGTTATTGCACTTTGTTTACATTTCTTGTTTTGGTCTGATGTTTTGGTTGGAGTTTAGTAACTTAAATTGTACAACGTTAAAACAAGCAGGGTCTGGATCCATGATTGGCTAGTAAGCGTCAAGTGACCTCCATTTTGCAGGGTAAATCACATGATCTATCCTGCTTGGGAAGCTGAACCAGGAACTGTCAAACAGACCAACTGGTCGGTGCGCATTTCGCAACTATGTGTCTTTTTTAATAATATCTAGTAGTCCAACTGTTGTAGAAAAGCAATTAACCCCTCGAGGAAGGGGTAAATGGGTGGATTTACGCCTGGTTGTAAGTCTAAATCCCTCGGCTGCACCTCGGGATCCGACTATACAACCGGGCGTAAATCCACCCAGTTACCCCTTCCTCTTGGGGTTAATTGCTTTATTTTACTTTGAATTTCTGAGGTGTGGCCACCAACAGCAACCCCTCCCCCATACCCATTCAAATCCACACATCTGACAAAGTGCAATACCAAGCGGGGCTCTTTTGCCTAGAAGTCACCGTTTGATGGCATTACAGAGTCTTTAATGTAAATAACGTACATGGTATTGAATGTATTGCTGTACTTTTGCCATGCGTTTTAACATGCACTGTGAAAAACTATTGTTGCACTAGTGCCACCAAGACAGATCCTGTGTCAGATTAGGCTTGGCGAATGGGTTTGTTTTCAGTCAGCATGACACTCACTTCGAGGAGCCAGGCGGTCAATGTAAGACAGCAGTTGAGACTTGGCCACTCCAGGGTCTCCCATCAGACAGATGTTTATGTTGCCTGGAAAGAGAAAAGAAAATTTTTAATATCCAAAATCTTAAATAAATAAAGTACATAATTTCCTGCTACCTTAAGGAACAGAATCTGATATGATTTTTAAAACAACTTGTCATGTCGTTGCTTTCTAGTATTAATAATACTATGGTGGAGGAAACGGTGCGCGCTCACCTCTGATCTTCATGCCTTTAGGAGCCTGCTGCACTCCTCCAACCAGCAGCAGGAGGAGAGCCTTCTTCACATCTTCATGTCCAAAGATCTCTGGTGCGATGGAGCCCGCTAGCTTCTCGTAGAAGTCCTCCTCTGCAACACAAGAGAAGATCAGGTCACTTCAGATCATGCTGAAGGAGCATCAGAACACACGAGTGTCGGTTTTGTTTCTTTGTGCTCAAATTCACCGTGTATCCACACGCCTACCTGTGATCTGGCGCAGCTCTTCCTCGGTCAGTTCCTCGGTTCCAAGTTCGTCATCCTCAGTCTTGTTCATCAGTGTGATGCTGTGGGCCTCCAGGTAAGTCTCTGATAGGAGACCCTGAGGGCGGGAAGCGCAACTATTTACAAACGCCGGAATGAAACGGGACAGAACGGAGCACCTCACAGCAGAACTGCTAAAGAGAAATTTGAGCGCATGCAAAGCAAAACGAAACAGCGAGTCCATTGTTAGAATATATATGTTTTGCTGAAGCATTAAGTACACATGATAAATGGACAGTCTTACAATGAGTAGCACATCTTAAAGTGAAAATTATCCAACAAGGCAAAAAATACATGCAACACATTGCAACCAGTCATTCACTAGTGCTTTTCAGAAGTAAGTGTCAACTTGAAATTGCAGTGTCAGTTTGATAACCCATTATAATAGAGTCCAATAAGATGCACAACAATTGCCTTACTCAACATACCCAAGTAGATATTGTGATAAGCATCAAAACTGAAAAAGTCCTTCTGAGCATTGATATATTTCCCCCACATCACCCAGCCCCACAACAGAAGCACACTCCGCATTATCACTTGACCCCTTGTGCCTCCTTCTGAGCATCACCAGTGCACGTAAAAAAAAACATCATACCTGTACAGCTGCTTTGAAGCCGGTGCGCAGCAGAGGGAGGAAGACTCCTGCGATGGCCACGTGGTCTCCTGGCTGGGCTATGCGCGTGTTCTCCCCCCGGGCGTACACCGTCATACTCCTTGGAATATTCCCGATGGGCACCTGATCACTCTGGAGAAGACAGGGAGGACGGGGTCAAAAAGTTATTTTTTTCCTTTTCTCTTTATAGCGACTAAAACTCATGTGGGCGTCACTTTCACGATGCCGTGTGTAAAACCTAATGAGGATGGTGATCAAAAAGCAACTTGATTCGTTTATGGAGATGATGGCCCCATAACCCCACTAATAAAAAGGAAATGAAGGGGGTAAGGCGACTTTATAGGCCTGAAGTGAACAGTGCAGAGGCACATCATTCCAAAGCTCCTTACATGCTCTTGAATGCGCAGCTCCTGGAACTTGACGAACTTAGACCCTCTGGTCTGCAAGTAGAGGCGACCTCCAGATTTATTAGTGACACACTCTTGGCTTGGACACATGATGAGGGGCATGAAGGAAGGAGACTGGATCTGATGAGAGAGAGCAAGAGAGATTGTGAGGCGTGTTTATAAAAAAAAAAGGGGGGGGGGGGACAACATTCCTCCCTCTGCCAATCACGGGGATTAATCAACCGCTCTCACTGGCTGGTATGTCTCAGCGCCGCACTGGTCACAGGTGTAGGTGGCGACGGCCATCATAGGTTTGACTTCAGTCGCGCGGGTTACGATGCCCCTCACGGTCACCAGGTGGCCGATGCAGTCGGCGCGCACATCACGCACCACTTTAGGTTTCGCGGTGCTGGGGGGTTTGAAGTACAGCTCACTGTGGGCAGAATACAAAAATCACAATGGGATTGTTGCCGGTTTGGAAAAGTAGCTAGTAAAGCCATCTGACCGACTTGAGTGGAGTGCATTCTGACTGAACTCACAATCTCCTCATGAGCTCAGCTGGGTATTGGTTACGAGGGTCCCGGGTGTCTGCAGGGTCGCGACCCCTCTGTTCCATCATCAATCTGTGTTCAATGTACACATCCAGGGAATCCTTGGCCACAACCTAGGGGTGAGAGAAGTGTTTAGTTAAAACTGATCCATTTTAGAGACTGCCCCACCCAATCAGAAATCGTATCCAACAAAATTCTTTTGGGGACGATATGAGAAAAAACAGTACGAGGAAATGGGCCTACAACAATTCCCGGTTACTCAAGTATCCCAATATAAATCTGTTGCTTGTGAGTTTTCGTCGCTTACATCTCGTTCGCGGTACTCCGGCAGCAGCTCGTGGATGGCATCGGCGAAGAGGCCCATGTAGCGCTTGGCGTTCTCCGAGACGCTCTCCACCAACTCTGGGTCCTCCTCAGCCACGTCGTCCAGGTCCACCTGCAGAGCCACCTGCTCCCTGTGGGCCAGAGCCACCTGCGCACACACACACATACATAGGAGTCATTATCTCAGCCACTGAACAATCAACACGAGTCTGGGTCACTACAGAGACTGCTCAATTACAAAATGTCACACTGACATATCTTGCATAACAAAAAATTAATTTAAAAAAAAGTTGTGGAATCACTAACTGCATCCAATGGCAGGAATGGGATGTGACATTGGTACAAGTAAAGCAGAAACAACAGGCCAGGTGAAATTAATAAGGGGGGGGCAAAATGACAGTTACACAATTTTTTTTGTTATTAAACAATGAAACTTTCCCCCCTATTATTTGGCACTCCTTGTGAACTCAGATTTAACTGATTACGGTATTTTGAGAATAAATACAACTCTTATTTTCTTATTTTGTGGTTAAACATCCCTATCATGCATTTAAGTGTATTGAAGCAATTTATTTACGGAGTGGGGTTGAAGAAACTGAAAAGGTCATCCTATGACACAAGTCACAAACGTGCTCCTTTAGACTGTCGACAGTACTCAAAATGCATCTACTCGATTAGCGACTCCATCTGTAAATTCTCCATCTCACAACAGGGCGTGTATACATCCAAGTACTGACATAGGATACTTGCCTAGTCACATGGTCATATGAAAATTCACCATGACTAAAGAAGTGATCTGGTCTCAGATCAGTGTTCTATTTTAAGCTATTTAACTCATATGGACCCTGAACTAATAGGCACTCCTTCAAGCCTTCATTCCACAACTACCTCAATTTCCACTCACTTGGCAAGCCGGATGGCACATAGCATTGCATTTTACTATTTTGCTCTCATGACAAGCACCTTGTAATTTCATTAAATTATGGACTGACTAACAAGCAATTGAGAATGGTCCCCACACCTTCCAAATCACCCTATGCCTGCTATTCAATGCCATAGCATAGATTTTTTTTGCCAATGACATTTCAGGGTTTTCACTAGGGAAAATAAAATACCATGTTTTCAATCTCAATATGATTCAGAGTACGACACTTTAAGTATCAACCCATATAGAGTGCCAAATCTTTACTTTGAATGACAGAAATGACAGATATAATCCATCTTTCTCTTTCAACATGTGAGGAAAATGCAACAAACTTTCTCACACAATTCTTGGGATCAGATAGTATTGGGGAAATTGTCTAAAATTATAACCCATTTTAGCCTGGCTAGAACAGTTTCTGGCCCTTTTCTCGTCCAAGTATCTTTTTCTGACCACCCAAAAAAGAGAAATTTCAACCATGACATGGCGCAAAATATTTACCATCTTTTAGTGATAAGGGAATCTGAATTAATTTTATCTGTGTCTCTTTCTTGAACTAGAGGTTCAGAAATAAATTCCAATTGCCTGATTTTTGCATATAGGCTGTGTGATCTTAGCCTGATTCTTAACCTGCCAACTACAAGAAAAACACAGTCAACCTTCCTTCAAAGCCTGGAAAAACAACATACAAAGCATATTTACTGTCAGAGTTTTTTTTCTTCAATGTTCATTCCATACTCACAAGCTGCGCTCCATATTTAAACACTTTCTTTCCAGAGTCATCCTCTGTGTAAAACTCCTGAAGGAATCTCTTGCATTTATCTGGGGGAGTTAAAATACAGAATAGATAAGTCAGCATAATAACAGCACACCAAGAAAACAAAGGATAGACCTTATTTGGGCTAGTTTATGGAACTTGTTTTTCTTCTAGCCAATGTATATGAAAAAAAGCCTTTTGTTTACCCATCATACCATTTCATCTATTGATCACGATTTTGATCGTTAATCCTAGTTGAAAAGCGGCACGGACTGTTGATCAACAACAACATTGCCACCAGTGGGCCTACACACTCGCTGGTTGCTAATTTGTTGTCCTGCGACGACCCCCTTTGTTGAGTAACATGGCATTCTGTAATCTCGATGAGTCACTATTGCTTACTGGAAGTCCAACAGCACCTGACGTACTGTAAACATCCGATTTTATTTGACCGTATATATTTACTAACAAGGCATTAGAATAAGATAAACTGCGTTCTATAGCAAAGAAAGGGTTAGGAATGTAAATGCACAACAGGCGCACTCAGTTCAGAGTCCATTTTTAGGAAAATATCTCCCACTTCTCGAAAGAAGGGCAACTATTTACACTAACCAATTCCACTGTCCCCAAAACGAAATCAACCTTTGCACAACAATAAAAGTACACCACTTACTTTGACGCGAGAGCCAAAAATCTGCATCTCTTGTACATTATTTCTGTGTTCGATGATGTTTTTGTAAACAAAGCAGCACATGGCTTTTGTGCCTCGTCACTCCGAGAAATCTTCCGCGATCCCTGCGCTCATAAAGTAGTCCCAGATCTGTTGTTTCCAATGAACACTAACGACTATCTGTAACTGGAGCGCAAAATGCAACTCTTGTCTGGCCAGGAGGCAATATTTGGTGTTTGCAACTAACCTAATCGTTATTGAAAGATATAACGTTCGAGGGGACCAAATATTTCAAAATGGTGCATAATTAGGTTGTGAGCATAGCTAATTATGATAAAGATAAGTAGTTAAGACTGTATGTAATGTCGTTAGCTAGCCAATGTTAGCTTGCTGGGGAGCAATAGGAAGTTCCAGTCAAAAGATAATGGAAGACAACTCATTATTAGCTAACGTTAGCTAGCCCCGGAGCACCACATGTTAAAATGGCAATAATAGCGGGACACGTTTAGGATAAAGTGCTGCAAGTGACAATGTCGTGCTTCACTTTATTTACCAATTGATACATCATTAATAATAAAGGTAACTACAGGAGAAATAGCGTTTGATGTTACAATTATTTGACCATGTGGTATTTGGCTCGCGCGTTGTTCTTTGTTTCACGGGTTTCATCCGGGTCATACGAAGTCACACAATCGCGCATGATAGTAGGGGGATCATTGAATGACTGCCCTAGTTAAACGTTTGTGAAGTTTATGCAAGTTCACGACATGCATCGGTTTCCCATACAACGAAACAACGTTGAATCGGCACATACCTCGTATCTAACATCAATTAGTTAACTTAGGTCTTAGTAAAGTAACGTTAACATGGACAGACAAATGCGTGGAACAAAAGAATGACGATGGCAGCCAGCCAGTAGCGTTAATAATTTTCTCTGCGATGCGACCACTGAACTATATAAAATACGACAAGGACCCGTTGCTAGTTAAGGATTAGACCCGCTATCCTCCATAATGTTCACCTTGCATTGCAGTTAACAAACTAAAGCTGGTTTTAGACAGGGTACCCAATATCGTTAACGTTACATGACTGAGGGAAGTTCACAAAGCTAACGTAACCTGTTGCTGCAGTGAAACATTGAGGGCGACACCAACAGTACTGGGTAAAGAAAAATATACATTTACCTTTTTCGGCCACATAATCCTTAGGAGCCATACTTGTAGATGTTGATACCCAGATAAGGGGATTTGCTTTCAAAATCTCAAAACAATACACCAACTAACGTAAAGTTATAATTAAAAATCTAAAAGTTTCAGTTCCTTCACTATCACCATTCACGTTGCAACCTCGAGATGTCCGGACGCGGTGCAAAAACTGGCGCGAGTCTGACGTCTTTAGCTGCCAATCAAAACGAGCATTTTTGCTATGGAAGGCGTGCCTTCGCCGTGGCGCGAAAGTTGCCATGAAGGCAAAGTCACGTGACTCAACAAACTTCTGTCTTGTTCGTCACCAGTGGCGCGAAAATTAGTGATTGGATTTCATATCAAGTGACCTCAGCCTGAACTACGACTGTCATCCAAAACTTGTAAACACGGTAAAACCAATGCTACTGCACACACTTCATGGGGTACCCGTGTTTAGGTACACATGTTAGACCAGAGACTTTGTATACTGCCTACCACACACTACACTATAGTATGCATTCACTGATTGTGTCCTGAGTCGAGTCCAAACTGTCCCATGTAAGCCTACTGACCTACATATGGTCCCATGTCATGAGGTCACTAACAGCAATATCTTGTAAATAACACTCTTACGACATCCGAACGCCAATAAAGTGTATTTTATTAAACAGTGAGTACATACAAAACAGGAAGTGCTTATCAAATACAAAAACAAGGCACAGCATTATGAAGCTGTCCAGGAAAATAATCTTTTAACCATAACCCACAAAATGTCAGTAGAAAAATGTATTACACAAACAACTGACCATATTGCATCATTTTGATTTTAACATGTTCGTAACACTAAGGCAGGTAGTAAGGTGCAGGGGGACACATCAAAATGTATTATCAAAAACCCTGCAGTCGTGATGAAATTGAACTGGGATGAATCAGAATACTTTAGGGGAATGGAGTTCGCCTGAGATGCCATCAACCTCAGAGGTCTCAGGAAAAAAGATCCTCAAGGAAGCTGGTAGAGTGACGGTTGGAAGGCTGCAGAGCAAAAAGTAAAGAAAGAAAGTCTGAGTTGGCATAACAGATAGGCAGACCGAAAATTTACATTGCAAATGCTTTTTGGTGTACGGTATAACAACAGTGTTAAAAAACAAATGTATATACCAGTGTGTAGTCTGTATCACAGTCAGACTCATTGCTGTTAAAGTCCTCAATCTCGGGTTCTTCCTCGTCCCCCACCATTTTGTCCTCATCCTCCTCAATCAGCGAAAGCCTGGAACCAAACACCAATCTAACATCAATCTAATTCCTGACATGTAAATCCCTCACTACCAATCCAAACCGATGCAAAATAAATTCATAGTTTGGAGCAAATAACTTTGCATTTAATCAGCCAAATATCCATTTGTCTAATCCAGTGTAGAGCTGGACAGCTGAAGAGCCTAATCTACAGTCTTACATGTTGAGATTGGCGTTCAGGTCGCACTGCTCAGAGGCGCGGCTGGACTGGTCTGAGGAGCGGGGACCACGACGCAGTGTCCTGGGCTGCACCTTACGCATCTGGAAACTGGAGGACAGTAAAATAGTAAGCTATTTTAGAAAGATAATTTCTAAGGCTTTTTTTTTTCACTAGACACAGGAGAGTAACCAGAATGATGGAAGAGAAAGAGAGTGACATACAGCAAAGATCATGAGCTCACAGGTACATGACATACCACTTAGCCCGCTGGTCCTCAAAGATACATCGCAGTAGGCCTCTGTTAACTACTTTTACCTTATAAATATGCGAGATCCTTGTATCAAAGCCAACATGTTGGTTGAGCAGGTTTCTGTACTGCAGCTGCAGCGTATCAGCTAGCCTGCGCATGTTAGATTTAGAATCTCCTCATTTGCAGAGTACATTTATGAATATACCAGGAATTTGTCCTTTGCATTTAACCAATCCTAACGACCATATTTCGGAGCAGTGGGCATCCACAGTCCAGTGCCCAACTCCAGTTCTATTGCCTGTGCCTTGGTCCAGGGCAATGGCAGGGGTATATACCTAGCATGCATGTCTTTTATGGTATTATCAGCAAGCTGCAGCCAGTTCTGCAGCTTCAAAATGGGGTAACATGCTGACTGATGATGATGATGATGATGATGATGATGATTATGATAATGTGGAGATGTACATTATAATAGATTCGTCACTACTAAAACTCAACCCACCCCGCTGAGAACTCATCCTCAGACTCAGGCTCAGAAATAACACTGCCTTTGTCAGAGTCAGTTGCCCTGAGGCGTGTGGCGGCCAGCGGCTTGGTCCTCTGTTCCAGGACGGTGGAGGTGAGACCCGGTGTGGGCAGGTTGCTAAGGAAACTGCTGTTGTCAGACCAGGGTCTTCCACTCGTGGTGGACACAGAGCCTGGAGAAGGGGAGGGGAGACATTTCAGATGGCTGACAATATATCGTCAGGACAGTTATGATCCTTTGTCTATTGTTTTTCAGTCTAAAGGCTCTAGAGTGAGTGAGTGAGTGAGTGAAAGAGAGCGTGAGAGTAAGTGTGTGTGCGCCATGAAAAAAGGTGAGGAAAAACTTAAACTACTTGGCTTTTTTCTTATAGTTGTAATGTAGGTAATATACACCTCATTGTGAAAACATTAATTCATAAATAATTCGTACAACACATATCACATCTGATGACTTACGACCTTTCTCAAGTAGGTAATAGGACCAAAACATTTGTGGCGACATGTTTTGTGCGGTAGTATTTATACATTTTTGGACGTGTGTGTGTGTGTGTGTGCATGCAGTGCACCGCACCCTGGGTGGTGGTCCGCCTGCGTTTAGCTGTGGGAGTGCCGTGTGGGGACTGGGTGCTGCTCCTGTCCCCTCGAATGTCCTCCCCTCTGCTCTTGGATGTGGAACCAGTCTGTAGAGAGCTCCGGTACATTTTGACCGGCGGCCAGGAGAGGGCAGCATCGGAACACTCTCCTAACAGGAAGTCAGCCCTGAGAGGGGACGACAGAGAGAGATGGTGGGATGAGGACAAAGCAAAAACTAACCTTTATCAGTGTTTTAGTTCAATATTCATTGTGGCAAATCAAATTACACATTTCCCAAGACAAATTCATAAATGTACAGCAAAATTGTACAGCATATTTCTGTGAGATATTTATTATTTTTTCCAACTTTTTCAATCCGGGAAAGGTTAATTGTCAATTTCATGTTGGTAGGAACTAGGGAATTTCCCCAATACCAAAATCCGATATCAAGAACCATGTGTAATATGTCAGAAATCAGAGCAAAGTGACTTGATTTTCTGTATTTTTTGCACACAGGATTAGATCTCTCTATTGGTGAAAAATGTATTATATCTCATTTAACTTAGTGACCCCAAACTAATGGTCAAAGTCTATACTGTTCAGTAAAAATGGATTGGAACTCGGTACCTGCTGATACTTAAAGTGAAGTACTTGGAATCTGTCTCGGCAATGAAAAAGTGTTATCAGTGCATCCCTAATAGGAACCCTGCTTTTATGTTTTTCCTTGAGTTGTCCATAAGAGTTTAAGTTTCATTGTGAAAGTCATTGAGAGAATGGGCTTTAAGTAATGACGCTGACAGTTTATTGTGAGATAGAGCTATAAAGAAATGCAGTGTCCTATAGATGGGTTCCCTGGACACAGTGCTTGAGCCAGTCAGAAATATGTGGTCACATATAATTCCTTGAGCTGCTGCTCTTAAAAAAGTACATTGGAGAGGCCATCGGACTCTCCTAACAAAAGAGTTTCAAACTAAAATGGCTGGATTCTATTCGGCCAAATCAGCATGGCTTTGAGTGTGACAATTGTTGCATAGTAAGCTTGGGTATGGATGGATTGGTTCACTAGCATGGCTAACAAATGTGAAGACATTGGAGTCTGCCCCATTGTTCAGATCCAAATTATGTTCTCTTTTTGCCCCTGTGATGCACATGCACACTTGCCTGATAGACAGTTATACTCCATTAACATCTTCAGTCTGACATTGCCTCCACTATAACCAATTTCAGTGGGGGAGGGGGATTTGATTTTCCCTAACCAATCACCAGAGCCCCATGTATCCTCCCCATGCTGTACTCCGGAACTGCGGTGTGCCTGGCTCATGAAATTCAGATAAAACTGCCAAACTAGGTATCGCAGATCAAATATGAATTAGGATCCAGCAATTGCATATCGTATTTCTCACCTAAAATGTTTTAGTGAACCGTTTAGGTAGAAAAAGAGAATGTTTATGAGCAAGCCACCATGTTTTTCCTGCTCCCCACACTTGACAACAACTTGACAATGGCGTAAGTCCCGCCCGTGGCGCTGATTGGCTAATCATTAGTCCCCGCACGGCGCTAATTGGATAATTGCTTTTTCAACCGAGAAATCACTGTTTCATGTCACGATGCCAGGCCAGAATCAGTCGACTCGGTGGAGTGAGTGGATTCAAAGGTCTGGACCCAGGCAACATGCACACTGGTACAAGACGGTATAAGGGAAACCCATCTATGGTAAGTAGATGTTTGTGTAGATATGTGGGGGAGTGCATGTCTCACAGCTGGATGCGGTCCTGCCGAAGAAGTTTGAAGCTGAACTCGCAGAGGATCTCCAGGAAGAGCAGGTTGGGGGGCTGCAGCCCTGCTTCCTCAGAGTCTTTGAACGCAAAGCGGAACCCATCCCTGAGAGCACACACAACACATACCACAATTTAATACAGACAAACTTCATTCAAGGGATTGTCAGCCTCGTTAAGGATGCTCAGGATCGATAATGAGATACCGATTCCGGTCTACATCCATCGCTTTGACGTGCATTCTGTCACCAAAAAGCATTCACAATGTCGACTGGTGCCCAACCAGCCATAGACTAGGCCTAAGGAGGCATTTCTACTCCTCTCGGTTTATAGGCAATAGCGAACTGTAAGAATACATCACCTATAAAGTGAAGTTGTAATTAAGAGGGTCCAGGCTAGCCAACTTGAGCAACAAAAATATGCAGAAACTATGCCGTTTGGGGTTACAATGTGTCATTGAAGGGTGACAATGAATTATGTTAGCCCCTAATAAATACAGTGTGTGAGATGAAACCAGCTTTTGTCAGAATCATAATGTAAGAACGAATAGCTAATATAAAATTGTAACTGTCACACAATGTCAGAATTTTTTTTTTCTAGCCGTCATACCTTGGTCTTGACATGGTTAGCTCTCGGCATTCGGCTCTGGAGTATACCAAGGATTGTACACAGAAGTATGTTTGTTGTTGTTGTGATGATGTCGAGCTGGACTGGTCATACACTAAAGTGCCATGCAAGTGAGCCGCCACTAGGGATTACTGGATGAATTACTGACTGACTGAGTGAGTGAGTGAATCTCGTCACTGGTCTATGAGATGCCCTAGTTTGTTAATGTTGTTTTTCAGCTCAGGTAGGTTCTAAGGAGATAAGGGGGAACAGTCTGGTTTTCACTAGAGTTGACCTTGCGGTGTAAAAGTGTCCATACAATGTATATAGTAGGTAATAACCACCAGCCAATGCAATGCAAGTGTGTGTAAACAAGTTGTAAAATACATTGACTGATTCCTCTGAAGTGAACCATTTATAAAGCTCCCCGATACGCCACGACATCACCAATGAAATTATGAAATTCCCCAACTGTGGAAAAACACCCATCAAAATCCCACGATATTCCAGAAATTCCATGACCGGTGGCTACCCGCGGGTACTGACGTGTGCAGGGCCACCAGCGGTTTGCGGACACGGTGCAGGTCGATGCCAAAGCTCATGGCCAGCCGCTTCGCCAAGTCTCTCAGCTCCCCAAACTCCTGACCGCTGTGCTCCTCTGGAGTCAGCTCTGAGAACAGCTAAACACACACACACACATATGCTTTAAAGTCATATTTGAATCCACCAACTAAATTATATATACACAAGATTAAAAAATTTGAAAGGTTCGACATGGTTTGAAGGACATTTAAGGATATAAACAGCATAGTTTCTGCCAACCCGGCTGGCAGCCAATAACAGCAGAAACTGAACAGAATCTTGCTTTTTGATAGGCCTGCAATTTCCAAACCACAATTGTTTGTACCACTACCACAAGCCACTAAGGAATACACACAGACAAAGACGCACACACAATCACAGACAGACAAGACACACACACAGACACACACACACACACACACACACACACTTACCTGCCAACACAAATGACTGATAGAGGACAGTAGATTCAAATGCTTCTCTTGAAATGGGCAGTGTGTAAATAAGAACAACTATCCCCCTCAGTATTGGTTATATAGTAATTTCTCATTAAGACATGTTACAGTCCTACAGACACCCACACACACCTGCTGCAGAGTCAGACAGACAGTCTTGGCACTCTGCACTGGACTGATGAGCTTGGTCTTGCTCAGAGTCTCTTTGATGATGTCGCCGTAGTCTTTGTAGCACTACAAATGGTCAGAAAAACAACATCATTCTTAACCCTCCCCCCCC
>OMKL01042374.1:0-26273 GCA_900302295.1 Parasudis fraserbrunneri
TTTCTCTCTCTCTCTCTCTCCCTCCCTCCCCGCTTGCCTGATGTGATGTGATGTGGCTCGGTTGCCTAGCAGCCATCCCCTTGTTTGAGTAACTGGGGGAGCGGCGAGATATCTAGTCTGCTGAGCAACACACACACACACACACACTCTTCTATTCTTTCCTGGAGACTTGCCTTTCGCTTGGTTTTGTCTCTTTGTGTCTCACTTCCTATTCCCTATGTAGATTTCTTCTTTTTTTCTTATGAAATAAGGAATATTTGAAATCTAAAGCCCTACTCAAATTATTAATCAAGTGAAATAGCCTGAAAAGGGAAACTAATAATCATTTGTTGATTCACCATTGTGTCTATGCTTGACTATGTTGGGGGTCGCGAAAAGGCAATCCTTTGTTTTTAGGGGTCACACATCAAAAAGGTTGAGGACCACTGCTGAAGGCTACTGGAATGCGTCGGTTGCCAAAACTTAAAATTTAGAACAGTGTCAGAGAGACAGAGCACTGAAGAACACAGAACACTGGTATAGAACCTTACCATGCTAACTATCATATTGTGCCACGCGGTATAAATTGTGAATTGTGGTGTTCCTCAAACCATTTGGACTCACAGCCCCCCCAAAAATGAAGGGATGTTTACTTTCAGTTTCCTGAATCAGGTGCATACTCACAGATCAGTGAGCTGTAACACCAATCAATAATTGTTATTTTCCCTTTTCAGACTATTTCACTTGATTAATTATTGAAAGAAGCCCGGAGGCAATTATTACAGCAAGGGGGAAAAGTATTTATCACAGATTTTGCAAGAATGGTAATAGTCAGCTAATAATCAAAGGACTTTGTCGACTAATCGATTAGTTGATTTCATCAACAAATCTGTAAAATGAGTTTTCCACATGCAATCATGGAGAGCGACCTTTTTAAATCTTGTGTTTCAATTTGAGTGTGTTCGCATCAAGTGAACCATGTAAGAATTGTAGCCCTTTTTATATACCAAAAGTAATGCAATGTCACCAGACAGATGTCAAAACTTTTTCATTTCCAATTTACTATGGAAGTCAAAAGAAAAATTGGACAGGAAAAAGTCACTGAAATTGCACCTATCTGTACTTTCACTTATTGTATACTGACAGGAGGGTGATGATTTACATTTTATTAGAACCCTCAGGGACTGGACAACATAACACCCAGAAGTCAACTACATATCCCATACTGTATTTGAATATTCTGATGGAGAGTCAACTATACACCTAAAATCCCATGAAGTCCCATTCAAATGTATTGAGTGGCATTAATCTCTGCTTTGTTTGCAGGAAAGACAAAATAATTTCATGAATGACCACTTATGGGTCACAGACTTCAGGCATTTATTGATTGCAAAGGATTTGCAACAAAATATTAAATATGATAACTTTATTTAGGTTTATGTTAATTTATCCAATTACTTTTGGTCCCCTAAAATGGGAGGACTATGTATAAAAAGGGCCTCAATTACTACATGGTTCCCCTGATATGGATGTAAACACCCTCAAATTAAAGTTGAAAGTCTGCACTTTAACGTCATAGTCATTGTTCCATTTCACATCCAATGTGCAGCTGGAGTACAGAGCCAAATAAACTAAAAATGTCCCACTGACTCAAGACTTGGAGACATACTGTATATATTTATTTTTTGCGACAACCATAGCTGCCCCCTAAAAAATAGTCACAAGTTTTAGTTATCATTTCCTTTTAAGCATCCAACAGAAACCTATTTCAGCATGATTCGTAGATACCCCTGACCAGCAAATCAACTTTTTTTCCCCCTGCCATGAAGTGTCAGACATCTCATTCTAACCTCCACACATCTCTGGATCTCAGCGGGGGCCTGAAATTGCTGACCACCATGGCCGGGTGATTGCCAGCCTCCACATTTTCAGGCAATTGTAGGAAAATCTCCCTGTGATTCCCCAGAAACATTTTCTTTTCCCTCCATTATCGATGCCTTCCTAAAAGTTGCGTAGTTACTACCCATGGTGTCTAAACCGCTGCCAAAGTAAACTGCTGCCAAAGTAAACTGCTGTCAAAGTAAACTGCCAGCCATTTTTGTACCCAATGTTAAGGCTATGTGCATTTGGGGCAGATTTAATACTTGTGTTAGTCCACAGCAGAGTAACAGTGTGACAGGCTAACAGTGAAAAGGTTCATATAAATGCACTGTACATAAATAGAATGAAAGAGGCAGATTCTCTCTAGGCAGAGGATGAAAACATTGGGGAATACAAACTCACTTGTAATTCTGTAACTCAGTGAAGTCTGAATCCAGCTAGCTACCAGCTAAATACAACCAGATTAGCCAGTTGTTTTCCTAGCTGTGTTATACTGCCCTCCACAGTCCAAACTGTAAAACATAAATGATACATGGCTTGTGTCATTGGGGTAATCTTGCTGTGGTGTGGGCAGGGAGATTATCAGCAGGGAAACAACAATAAGGGCTCCTTGGTTTTTGTTCTGTTTGATTGAGAGAATTACATTTATTTTTTATCAGCATAATATATTTTGATGGAGATAATACATAACATTTTGTGTGCAGCTTATAATATAATATAATGTGGGTCTACCTGAGTTTTATTTCATACTTCTGTTGACTGACATAGAGTAGATGGTCACAACTTTCTTGACTTTGCTTCTTTATTTCAAATTGTCATTATACAAAGCCTACTAAGCCTTACATCAACTTACATCTTATGTCTAAAAACATTTCAGGGAAATCCTTTGGCAAACCCATGATCACATTTGAAATCCCAAGACATTTTTTCAACCACACGTTGAAGGTGAAGGGATTTTATTACTGGGGTTGGAGGGCAGCCCCATGTCAAGTGTTTCCCATTTGGGCATGGTTTAAAGTTGTAATATTCTTGGGAGAGCCATATCCCCATCCATATCCCATAGCCTATCCCTGAAAGATCCGCTCTGTATTTTTTGTAGTGGATCAAAAACTTGAAATGTTTATTGTACTTTTCTATATATATATTATTTTTATTTTTTTAAATATAAACAAAATACCAATTCTAACGCCTTGCAAATATGCAAAGATCAAATAATCCATGTCCTTTGTCCCTCTTATGGGGGATGAATTATTGAATTAATCTCAATCACTAAATTCTGTGTAAGTCTACTGATCCGTTCACTATTTTATTGAATAAAAGTTCCAGGTCCAGTATTAAGTGAAGACTGCTCCTCTTGTAAAGGAAAGCGGAATAGATTAGGTCTTATTTCAGACAGTGATGATTTACTTTTAGTCAGGGACCAGATGGCACTGCAAATCTCATAACCACTTATCCCATGGACATTGTTCAGTTTACAACGCTTATCGATGCTGTGTCGCCAGTACATTTGCCTGTCTTCCAACTAGGGCTGGGAGGTATACCGAATATGAAGGTATACCGTTATGGATCTATGCAAAGGTATGGATTTTTACTATACCATCGTCTATGATATATTGTTTAAAAAATACAGACCTACATTCTGTAGGCTATATTTCTAAGTTTAAAAAAAATTATTCCTCGCAGCAGTATTAAAAAGTAAAAGAAAATAGACCATTTTCAATGAAATACCACCATGACAATTGTATGCAAGATAAGATAAAGACAAAGAAATAGATGTCATATTACATTGTAATTTGCAATGGAAAACTACTGTCAAATACCGTTAAACTGTCTAAACGAAAAAATATATTGCGATATGATATTTTGGCCATATTGCCCAGCCCGAGTTCCAACTATCGTGTACTGACTGACGCCACTGCTTCTTGCACTGAAATATTGTAGTCTGTAGGTGTGAAAGAAAAATCACATGCTATTGTTTAGGAAGAGATTCAGGAGAGCATGTTTTCAAAGCAAGGTAGATAAGATCATGGGCTGGAATCTCCCATGATTTAGTCTTAAATTGTGGAGTTTTGATTTGATTTTGGTGTCTGACTTCACACACTGTAACACGCCACATGCAATTGAATTTAATTGAAATACTTTATTATCCCGTAGGGAAATTCAGTTCAATCATCTGGCATCAAGAAGTAGTCCAGTCTGGATATTCTGGAACCCGTCCCATGAGTGCATGTTTCTGTCGTCAGATGCAGCCTTCAACAGACAGAAACAATATGAATCTCTGAATAACATTTTAACATCAACGATTTACATACATATTTTCCTCACTGTCATAATAGGAGAAGTCGACGTGTGGAGTGAGGATAATGCTGAAATCTCTAATAACCAAATTCCCTTTAGCTTTTCCGTGAGTTCAGAGTATAGGCTACCCGAGTCTTCCCCATGGCTGTACATACTCACTAGTTCACAGTTGGTTGTTAAGTTCACGATGGAGCGCAAGGTAGCTTGCTCCCTCCTTCAGACTACATCTTCTCCTTCACCTCTTTTTTCTTACTCTACAGTCCATTTGTAGGCTATTCTATATGCAGAACCTGAGCACCTGAGAATCCACCATGGCTCATCTTTCTTGTGTTCTGTTCTTTATTACCTTCCCTAGTTTGATTACTGATTGATAGTGTAACCAAAGCTGAACCAACAACATGGACATTGGTACAGAGCAATTATGTTATTATTAGTTGTATTCTGCAGCACTGGGCAGTGCATCTCGCATATTCTTTTTTTTTTTTTTTTTTTTAAGTGAAATAATGCTTTTTATTAGTTTTATTTATTTTTACACAAAACGTGGTTAAGTGATTGCAGTATGTTTCAGTACTATGTGAAGATTTTCCGCTTGTTTCAATAATTGCCGAGATAATACCATAAATTGAGGCCAAGATAATGACATTTTATATTGGCACATGCCTACTACAGACATGGGGAAATGTGAGTGAGTTGGAGAAAACGTTTGTCTACTCTGGCAACAATTTGGCCCTTTCTACCCACTATCTCCATGGTTGAACTTTAATGAACAAATCATTCACTGCATACTGTAATATGTAATAATACTGTAAAGAATGGTGAAGCACACACATCACTTCCCGTTTCTCCAGAACATGCCTTTATTCCAGTGCTGGTCAAATGCCACAACACCTATTTATCTTGTAGTTTGCCCTGACACAAAGCATTTCATGGCTGAGGGTCATAATGAGGCCCTTAGCTGTTGGCCTTAAGAGATTGTTTTGGTCCCCCCTTTTGTGATTGCTAGAAAGCAATATTTCAATGTCACAGTTAAAAGGTTGTATGAATTCCAAAGGATGTGATGCAGTAGGATCATGCTACACAGATGTTTGCTGGCCTTATTTTTCTACCAAAGGTGATGCCAACAAGGGGAATTGTCTGGCCGTGTTTGCTCCAAAAAAGATAAATAAATCCACTGACATATACAGAATAGAATACACTGTATATTTACATATTTCAAGAGTAGAGTTCCTATTTTGAGTTAACAATAGGAGTTCATGGCGTTAACACACACAAATGTATATGCCATAATTGCAGACTGGTTTGTAACAGCATTATGAAAATACAACCAAATGCTACACACTTAATCTCATGTTGTAATTACAGCAAAACCAGCAGCCTAATGATATGTGCCATGGTCCTTCCCTCTCGGATGATGCTCCGGAAGACAGGTCATCTCAGGTACCGTAACCAGGCAATATACTGTATGTCACCCCCATAGTTAACAAGGACACTGCCACTCAGAAATAGGGGAGGGGAAGAAAAAAAAAGTTTAAAAGTCAGATGAACAAAATGGCCTGCACTAAAATAAAAAATAAAAATAGGACATATGTGGTTTTTAACAATTGATTTAATTCAGGGGAAATCAAAGACTCTCTGGGCACCAGGCCATCACATGACAACACTGATGATGGCCCAGTGCTAAAAGAACCTTTGTGTCTCTGCGTCTTCCTCTGAATTAAATTAATTGATAAAATATGCATCTTGGTATCAGAGTTCAATGCACTTAATATATTTGCAGTAAATTACATTTGTACTTAGACTTTACACTTCAGAACCACTATGGTTATGACTAGACCAACAGGTGCTTACAGTTTACCACGGTATATCAAACAAATGTATGATGATAGCGGTAAAGGATGTCTTAAAGGGAGATTCCACCACAAAGCAACATTAGCTCATTTACCAGATTGAGGCATAACTGATTAATTTGCTCTATGTTGCTGACCAAAACGAGCTCTGCTCAGAAACATCAGCAGCGGACAGTGATAAGTTGGTAGAGATATATACGTCATAATGACGCATAGCTGGACTCTCATTCAATTTTGGAAAAACTAAAACGGGTGGGTAATTTGAATTTCCTGATACCTCAATCATCCCTCTCGATCAGCTTTCAACTCACTCTCGCGAGGTAACAAAGTAACCAGAAGGAAACGCTCAGCCCCTCCCCTCCTTGTACTGTATGCATTTGGTAGGAGTGGCAACCTTTGATTGGCATTGTTTGAAGCCCGCCCCCTTTTACGCCTCAGTGTAGTCCTTTGTAAACCAGGAAGCTGGAGCATTTGCAGTAGTTTAGGCTATATGTCTGGCCTGACGTTATGTACAGAGCTGGCTGTTAAAGCAACTTTTCTACAAATACAAGACCCAGAGTGGAATTCCCCTTAATCAACATAGAAGGGAATTTCTTGTAAAGAGCATGACAAAATGAACGTTTAACCATCCTCTTAAGATGAACAGTAAGAGCCTAAAATGTTGACAAAATGTATTTCACCCAACACAAATAAAAACTATTTAAAAGTTGTGTTTTATTTCGGACAGGGCATAAAGTCATAAATATTGAGCAGCTGATCGGTATCATCAATCATGACTTCCAAACTAATCTTGATCAAGAATAAGCTAAACTTACTGTAATATTCTTCCTAAAAGGGACTCGAAATCTCTCTACAGTGCCTGAGGGCTTCCATCATAGATGCAGGATTTCATGTGCATGATAAAATTGTTAACTGTCTTGTTACAGTGTAATTGAGCAGCACCATGTCACAATCCATGGCTGTAAAGACATATGGGGACTAAACCCACTATTCTAGTTTAGGATCTTATGAGTGGCATCTTAGACATGGCACAGAATTCTCAGTGGATTTAAGATCATTCAAAGATATCAGAACAAATTTCTCTTCCCAGATGTTAACATAATCACATTTGTTCTAAAAGGCTGGAATGCTATCGGAATAAACGAAACAGATACAGCAAAAGAAAGGATAGATCAGAGAGACAGAGCGAGCGTGATAGGAGGACAGTGGAAGCTGATTTGGACAACACAGAGATGGGGGGGCGTCACTGGTTCAACATGGAGAAAAGTCTTGTTCCACCTATTCCACCTGAAGTGTGTTCGTTTTTCCTGCGAAACAGCTTTCTTCTCATTATGAGTTTAGTCTTTCGATAGGTCCAAGACAATCAGCCCGGCTGTGGCAGCATCAATTATGAATCGTCTTATACTCAGAAACAGCCGAGTCGATCTTTACATCGACGCGTGATCCCTACTTTTGACGATTAGATGATGAGTGGGGGCACCTCAGTAGGGCTGATCTTCTCGGAAACCAGATAATCTCTCTCTCTCCTATCGGGTCACTGGGAGGTAGGCAGGGGGCGTCGGAAAAGCAGGATGTGGGGCTCTGTATGGGAAGAGAGAGAAAAAAAACAGGAAAAAGTGAGTTCATGTATGTATGAGTGGTGGGTACATAACAATCTCATTACAATTAGTTGTACAATTACTACATGAAACAATAATCTTGTGACAAAAATCTCTATGTAGCTGTCAAAGGTTTTGATAGGGGGGAGGGGGGTGTCAAGAAAATTCTGCACACCTGTTGAACACCTGTTGAACATATGGTGGTGGCCAGTAAAAAGGTTGCAGATCTAGGCTAGTAACCAGATACATGGTCAGCTTATACTTTCTCTCTAAAAGGTGTGTCTGCATCTGTTCCCAAACATCTACATCAAACACCTGTTGGCATTGTCTGCAAAATGGGCTTTGTGTCCCTGAGACAGGTGTGTCTTCCATCTGGAGCAACATCGTCAAACAAACAAGCTAGAAAGGGAGAACCACCTTGCTAAATACGTATATCAAGTAAACATAACTCATTAATGGGGCTTTAAGATAAGTGGTTGACCAATATATCGGGCCGGCGTTGGCCATTTTCGAATTTCCGACATCGACCTGCCAACATTGCTATATTTAGCGCGATCTAACAGGCTCAATTTGAATGCTAGAGCGAAGATGGTGACCACAGGGAATCTGTTGATGCCAAACATTTCATGCTAGCTTACTTGGAAAGGGGCTAAATAGGGCTCCAAAGTTCACCGATATTTTGAAGGGGAAAAATACTGCAATATTTTATATCCAAAGGTTTTTAATTTAAGCTAACTCCATGTTTATTTAGGCTAATGTTAGCATGTGCAAACTAGCTGTCATCAACCAGCTACGCTAGCTAGCTAATATAGCCAAAATTTGTGAACTTAAGTTCAGCAATTTTGTCTCATTTGTCATTAAATTGTTGTATTTTATCAGATGCAAAAAAAGATTATATCGGCAACTTTGGGCACGAGCTCGCCGAGCGGCGCAATGCACCCTGCTTTGTTTGGTGCAGTGATAAGCCGTTGTTGTGTTGCACAAGCCATTGGAAATAACGGGTTTCAAGGCACCGCTGTGCCATTATCACATCCTATCTGAAAGGGCCAAACGGAGGAATATTCGGCAAATGTTTTTGTGGAAGCAGTTGTTAAGCTTGAGACAAAACAAAACAATGACTGTCAATGTGTCAGTGTAGTTCAGCTGCTACTGTGGAACACCTACCCTGACCAGGGATGCTTCGTCAGCTTTTATTTTTATTTTTTATAAAAATAAATAAAATAACATTAACTACATTGAGCTCTCCTCCCATGTAATATTATGTTCCGAAGAACAGAAACCAAAATCTCACTCTGTCTCTGAGCCAAATACTTGCATTATGACTCAATCCACTGTCGTGATTCTAGTCTTCATAATGAGCACTCAGTTAGACTAGAGTGACCGTGTAGCAACTCATAAACTGGTGTCACAAACTATTAATAAACAGGCCTAACAGGCCATCAAATGTGGAACCCAGGCCCATCTTCTGTTACAAACAGTAATATACATCTCCCTGCTCGGGGCCTCCTACAATACATCTCCATCATACTATATAGGCTACTAGTTCCAACTTCCTGGTACATTTTTTTGCTATTCAAATTCCATGACACTTCCATTACAATTTTCATGACCAATATTTGTCAGTTTCTACATTCATATTCTTGTTAAAAAGATGATTTTAATGTTCCAGGCCTTGTTTTGGCTATAGTAATTTTCTCTTTTCTTTTTTTTTAATAATATCACTGGGACTTAAGAATCAGGAAGTGTCATTTGGGTCATTATTACTTTTAAAATGTAGGCTACCTAGATCTACTAGCAGTTAATGTTGGTGCTGAAACTGACCAGTTGGGAAAAAAGAAGATTGTATGGAAATGTGTGACAATTTCAAAATATTTTGAATATGTAATAGGGCTGGGTGATATGGGGAGAAAAGAAATCACAATATTCAGAGGAGCCCTCCCCCAAGTATCGATATATATCGGGTTATCTGCTTAGGTATGGAAGATTACATGTTATGGACTGATGCGTAGATCCATTACTTTACATTTGTTTTGTGGCTAATTAGCCAGAGCTGTGGGTATCCAGTATGAAGAATAGCATGATTGCTGGCCACATCATTGGTAAGTAGGAAATAGAGCTATGGGTCCAAAACTCTGAACTACCCTTTAACACACAAATATTTCAGAGATTATTTTGAGAGAAATCTCACTTAATGTGTACTTTGTATCATTAATACAACAAAATTGTGTACCACAATTCAAGATATCAAAAAATCCAAAAATACAATAACAGATAGATGATGTTATATACAGAAACTGAATTTCTGTTTATTGCTCAGCCTTATGTAGCCTAATAATTTCCGTGACTTTTCCAGGCCTGGAAAACACAACTTTCAAATTAAATGACTGCTCCAGGTTATCCACGATGGTAGGAGCCCTGTAAAATGTTCTTAGGCTGCAGTGACTCTGTAGCTACTGTTTTCTTAACTCGACTGTGTTATGTAGACACACAAAACAGCCTACACCGGTGTTTCCCCATGTTTTTAGTCTTAGGGGCCTGCAAATGGTTGTCTATTTTTGTCTCAGGGATCATTAAAACTAGTGCTGGCGAACAGTCTACCTCTATACTCAGTAATCAGTCCATGGGCACTTCAACAACATCCTAGAGATGTCCCTAAGTTTGATAAACACTCTGGCCTAGACTATTTTGATTACCACTGACCATTATTTCATTCTCAGCAGTGTTGGTGTAGTCTAGTTGTTGCTATAGATACCTGGTTGGTGGATCATGTAGTGCACCCATCCTTGACTCTGTTGGACCCCAAGGTTCCTCCATTCTGTCTCTGACATCAAATGGGTCTTGGGCACACGCTTAGCAATGTCCTTTGGCAGCATCACATGCCTACAGACACAGAAGGGCATTTAGAAAACTTATGGCACTTGAATGGGTCATGACTAAAGCCATGTGATAACATAATTTAGCTGCTTAACAGCCAAAAGCAACCTGCACTACCACGCTGGGAGGTGGGTGCTGCTGGGTTGCACAAATACATTAGCAATGAGGATGTCATTAAGTCCTACCTGTATTCGAATTTCTCATCGTCATATTTATCAGAGTAGTAGATCTGTTTCTGAGACATGATGGTGACCTGCTGAAAAGGGCAGAACGTCAGCTAGCTGGCAGTGGCAACCAATGCAGATGTTACACATGGCAGGCGTGATAACGCTACTAGCAAGTTCAGTGTCTCAAATTATTGCATTGTCAATCGTGGGGGTGGCTAACGTTAGTCGGCAAGCTAGCAAACGCGATATCTAGCTTTAGTCTTCTTCAGTAATTCAGCTGATCTTCTTTGCTGTTGTCCAAATAATGTATGAGTCGTGATACTTACGTTATGCGATTATTGATATCCAGATGAGTGTTAATCAGTGAATTATTCAGATGGTCCACCCTCTGCTGTTGCTTACGCAGCTTTGTTATGTTCTTGCTTCTCCCTCGTTTCCCTCTCTAATGTGACTGAACCCGCCTTTCACCGTTCAAAAAGCCCTCGCTGTTTGCTATTGGCCTGTCCTCTCGCAGGAAATTACCATAAGACTCCAATCGGTCTCCTGATTGGTCGGTAAAGCGGTATGATGCTGCGATTGGTTACAATAGCTTTCCCATACATTCTGAACATGGCACACTTCGTTCCAACATTATGTAACGACTGACCCATATTATGAAGTTGTTGGTGTTATCGTATTCAGATATCCAAAAGAATAATGTGTCGTTGTCACAGGATCAAAGTATGCGCTATTTCAACTACTCAAATAAAAACTGGGCCAAAAAGTTAAACAAATGAAAAGTGTATTATCAAATAAAAATTACACAAGTAGCCTATATTAATGCCCTGACAAAGAGATGTAAAGAGTTTTTTCAAAATTTAAGCCATCTGTTAAAATGACCACGCACCCTAATTACACTATTCTACCTAAGTTACACATTCTGCCTAAAATCATGCTATCATTTCCTATGATAATAGATATACAATAACTCCTGCAGCCTCTCCTTTGGCTTGGACTCAAAGGTGTCCACCATAGACAATAGAGTTCAGACTAATTACACATGATGGCAGATGATGAAATGAGTGGCTATAATCATGCAATAGCTAAGACTGAAGAGGGGTAGTCCACTGGTAAGTCCCCCACTCAGACAAATATAGATCTGCAGACGTGTCAATGCACGGCTGGCTGCGGTTGCCTCTCCCCTCAGTATATATGTGCATGCATGTACCTTCAGTGTTATGTTCACCCACTAAGTGATTGAAAAGGAAATATATATCCATCACCTGCCACTGTCACCTGCGCACGTCAATCAAGATGAGATATGCGTCGTTTTCCTGACACGACACTTAAATCTGATTGGCTTTGCTTTGGTTTAGGGCGGTAGCAAACTGGTTCTGTTGAAATCCCATTGGAAAAGACGCGTCTCCGGTGGTGTGACGCAGCTTGGAATTCCCAAACTTCTCCAAGTTCACGAGAAGAGCGTTGTGCATTAGGAAAACGTATTGAGGAAAAAACCCGAGGAATTGAAGTGTAAGCAAACGAGGTAAAATCTCCTTTGTGTATAATTTATTAGAATGGAACAGGTGGTTCAAACGCCAGTTTACATGGGGCTTGAGAACGCGGAAGAGAGGGGGTGTGGGAATTTTCAGCCACCATCCTTTGTTTACCACCATGAGTGGACCTTGAATTTGGTTGCTACAACAATCACAGACCTTTAAATTTTCTTCGTCAAGGTACGAACAGAAATTCAGCTTATGAAGCAGGGTTCGCAGCTCAGTATACATCTTTATGTGCTCGTATAATAGACCGCTTGTGCCTGAATTTGACCATTTTTGGCAATCTTAACTGGCACACAGATTCAATGGATAGATTGCATGCTTGCTTGGAAATGGCTTTGGTGTTTCATGTAATCAAGAGATGTGTATTCTTGATAACTGTGCCAGCAGCATCCCACCACACGCCGTTATATAATGTGTGACAACATAATCTGGTCTATTAAACGTAGGCTATGCGGTACATTTTCAAAAACTGAATAATCATTTAGCAGCACAACCAGCAGCAATTACAAATTCATCATCAGAATGATGGAACATTAGATGTGATACAACATGTCATGTAACGATATTGCATGTTCTAGTCTGGCTGCCTGTGGTTAAACATTCATCCAAGTGCTGAGTCCAAAATTGTTACTATCCGAGTTGTAGCTAACCTTCGGTAGTTAGACAAAATCATTGGCTTACTACTGCAAGTCATGTAACTAGGCCTGTTCAATGAAGATATGTTATTTTTGGCGTCGTTTGCAGAAGAAAAGGTTGAATCCTGTTCCGCGGTGTGCTTTGCTGAGCCTCAAGAGGGCGATGACTGACAACAGCAACAGCACAGGTAGCAGTGGCTCCTCTACAAACAGCTGGACCATCCTCTCCCCCGAGGTAAGAGATATAGCTCTGCCAGCACAGCAGAATAGCCCTCCACAAAGCTCTGTAAGCCGAAATGTCTCCTTGACCAGGGAAAATTCACCTGACTTGTTGTTAGATTCTCCAGGCATGTGTCATATCTGATACTCTGCAGCCCATGATGGCAGTAAAAAAAAAAAAGATACTACAATATTGTCCAACTGCTAAACACTGCTTTATTCAGTTTGAGGATAAGATTTTGTACACATGCCTGTTATTGTCTGAAAATCTGTTTTACATCATACATCGTAATTCCTTATTTGGCCAAGTAAGCATCTGAGCATTTTTTTTGCACCCCTGTGTGAGTGTGTGTGTTTGTGCAGTCCTGTGTGGTGTGATATTTTTATGCAAATGTCAAGGTGGTATGAGTAATAGTTTGTGTGTCAAGGTGAATGCAATGCGTAATAGTGTGAGTGTCAAGGTGAATGGAATTGAGTCCCTGGCTTAGCTCCCACACTCGCCCTGAGCTCCAGTAATCTCTCTCCTCCGCAGGAAGCCGCTGTTGAAAATATCGGCCCAGTAGACGATGGCACGGAGAGCCTCGGAGATGTCCCCAGTCTCTCCGAGGAAGTGGCAGGTATAGTGATTGATTTGTGAGGAATGTATAGAAGCAGCGTGTCTCATTATCTGTGAGAATCTGTGACTCGCAACGCCTGCTGAGAAGTTTGTCAGGCTGTGAATGTTGCTTTGCAAAATGACAAAATAAAAAAGAATGCCAAGTATGACAGTTTTGTCATACTTGCCTTATAAAGTACTACTGTAGTTTAATGTTGTAGTTTGAATGATTGATTCCATTGTATTGGGTGCTGTTCCAGGGGCCACAGTGGAATCCAAGCCGAGTGAGATTCACTTAGAAACTGTCCTGTCTGAGGAGGGTCACCAGGTCAGTTGATACCAATAGTTGTCTCATGACTAGATAGAATACTTTAGTTTAAGCTGCAACAATTATTTTCTGACCACTAGAGAGCGGCAAGGAGCCTTTGTTTAAACAGCACTCATGATCTTTCTCCCAAAACAAACGCCTCCTCTTGTTTTGCCAAAGTGATCAATACATCACATAAAAACATAACACTGCCTTGATGGCACAATCTTATCAAATAAAAAAAGAATCGTTTTCATGCACGGATTACTAGGATTTCAACTACAATACATACAACTTTCTCTTGAGCATTTCCTGGTTGTTAGACAAGGTAGGTAAATACTTCACCTACAAACATAAATACCAGAGACGGTTCAGAAAGAGGACGCCGCAACTTAGAGTCATTTCCTGTAGGTGTGTCACGTGGGCTTCACCCATGTTTCGCCACTGCCCCGCCCCTTTAGGAGACTAGCGGCAGGTGTGACTCCACTGGTAGAAGTGAATGTGAGCACAGATTATGACCGGTTATTTTGCCCCATAGTCACTGAAGTAAATACTGGACCCATTTTTCACAAGACACTAAAATGGTATTTTTCAGACAGACAAATCAGGAGAAAATTAACTTTGTTTGAGACCTGTCTCTGTCTCAGCTATCTGTTGGTGCTGAACATATGTGCTGAACCAACTGAGGTGGGATGAGGGGAGAGGCGACTGCGCCCATTTAGGAGACAGGAAATGTATACCATATAATGTGTCATCTTTTGTATAGAGCACTGTTCTGACAGTACAATATTGATGTAATTAAGAGATTCACTGAAAAAAAATACTTTTTTAAATGCATAGGTGTATAAAAATCGGTGGCACTAAAGCACAGGCCAGGTTTTGCCAACAAGGAAAAGAAATGATGGAATAACAACCGACTAGCTCCTGGTGGTGAAGGGTTGATTGAGTAGGACACCATGGCGCTTAGTTGTTTTGAAAATGTGAAAAATGCTGTCAGAAAATGAATATTGCAGCTTTAACTACATCACAGCAACAAATAGGGCTGGGCAACAATTCAATATTATCATTAATCATCTTTGTGATGAAATTATGATATTGTGGTACACAATTCTGCTGTCTAAATGAATTGTAACAGGAGGCAATTGCCTCAAATTTCCCACAAAATGATATCTGAAGCATTTGATGAGTTCTGGTTTGATATCACACTTTACATCGCCATTCCATATCTCCCAGCCCCTACATAGAGCACTAATGAATTGCATGGATAATTGCTGTTAAAGGGATGCTTTGACATTTTGAATTTCAGTGGGTCATTTTTCTCTACGAGATACTTATCACATAGTGGGGAAAGGTTTCTACATTTGTCCCTCAGTTTCCCTCAAATAGCATCTTAGCATTGTTAGGATTCCACATTGAAACCACGGGGCACTTCTAGCAGTAAGCTTGCAGCTAGCTGTGTCCCATGGTTTCAATGCAAAATGCTAACAATGTTAACAAGATATTTTTAGGGAAACTGAAGAATTAATGTAGAAACTTTTTCCCACAATGTGACTAGCATCTGGTAGAGACGATTACTTACCTGAAATTCTAAATGTCAACGTCTCTCTTCAATGCCCTTTATTAGGTGTGTCAAGAGACGTCTCCGGAGGCCGGCGAGGGTCCCGTTCCCTCCAGTCCTGATCGGTCCAGCCCACTTCTCCCCAGTCCCCTCGCCTCCCTCGACACTGACATGGAGAGTCAGGCGCCAGTTATCCATGACATTGTAACCAGCTCCCCCGGCGACAATGACCACCTGGGTGCCATGCCCTTTGTCACCAACATCGACCTGGGGGCTCCACTCCACATTCCTGACAGCGAACTCTTTCCAGCTGAGACTGAGCTTGAGCCGGAGCCAAGCCCCTCCCCTCCCGTGTCTGAGGTTCCCGTCCCTGTAGAACCAATACATGATACCCCTGCTGATATAGGGCCTGTTAGTGAGAGCCCTGTTGTGGAGACCCCTGTTGTAGATAGCCCTGTCCCTAGTGCAGAGCCTGAGGTTAGTGTCCCAGTGGAAAGCCTTGCAGCCAGTGACACATTTTCTCATGTTGATGCTGACATCAGCCCCTCCCCGGAGAGCTCTGAAGCTGTCAGTCCAATTCCAGAGAGCCCGGCAGCAGAAAGCCCCATCCCTGATAGTCTTACCGATAGTCTACCAGAGACCATCGCTTCAACCGAGGCTACAGACGAACCAGCTGTGGAGAAAGAGGAGACGGAGTTGCCCGAGAAAGTGACTCGCGTCGAGAGGGAAGAAGGTATGGGATTGGGATTATCCAACAGGGTAATTTATGCATGCCGGGTATATTAGGAGAGGAAACTTTCCAGGGGACAGTTTGAAATGCTCTGATGGATGGTATCAGACACTGATTTGTTCCAGGGTTGTGTTTGCCCATGAACCAGGTAGTCTCCATTTTGTAATAAGCAGAATCAGTAATAGTCAATAGAATGAGAAAATGAGAGAATCCTCTTGTGGAACACTTGAGGGACGCGTTTCTTATCTGCAACAGGCGTGTGACGGCACCAGGATCTGTTGCTTTAACAAGGAGGCATGCAGTCTACTGAAAAATGAGAAACCCCCCCATGCTTGAAATTACTAGTTTCAATTTATACATTTCCTTGAGCTCTATTGACTTTTTTTTTGGTAGATATTTGTTTCATACTGTATTCATTTTACATCTCAGTTTTAGTGCAAATGCCCCCCACCCCTGTTTATCTATCCTTTGAGCATTAGGTATTTTGTAGTATGCGGCTTTCTTCCAATGGATGATTTGTGAAGCTTACTTTTTGGCGCGTTCTGCCTTTGGCTCCATTTGATCGATAGGAACAGATCAAGTGTTGGCAGTTTTGTAGCAGAATTGATGGTGATTATTGTGTAGGGAGACTTCAGGCTACAGCTCATATGGTTTAGGTTTGGGCTCAGGATGATCGCCCATTTCATAAAAAGACACACTCTGGATCTACAATAGTCCACTATCCTGTTCATTTTGCCGGACGCGGAGGGCCGGCCTACAATAGCGAATGTCCCTAACTCACTGACTGACTGGCTGGCTGACTCGTTGTTGAAACGTGCATGTCCGTGTCGTGGCCAGGTCTGGTTTAACTAGGCTTGCCTAGTCTTGTTTTTGTTTTTACCAACACGACCACTCTTGTTCCTCTCTGTCTCTCCTCTCATATTCTCCAGCTCCTCCACCAAGCAGTTTTGATTTTGCGAGGGGGGACACGAGCAGTGACGATGATGGGCTGAGGAGGAGGCATGTACCGTCCTTCGAGGCGCAGAGACCGAGGACATCGGATGAAGAAGACGAGGAGTCTGAGTTGGAGTTCAGACTGGCAGAGAAGAAGGAGGAAAAGCGCGGTTTCTCTCTGAACAAGTGCATCGTGGCTGCTCTGGTCCTGCTCTGCCTGGGCTCCCTCTTCCTCTCAGGTCAGTTCAACTAGCTTCTAACATACTACTAACTACTAACTACTACTAACTACTACTACTTACTACTAATGCCTGTGTGTCATAAGGAGTTAACTGGAAATGTTTTGTTGAATGTTGTCTAATTCGTATGATTTTTTTTCTTCTTTAAATACCAGAATCAGCGCACTCAGTCCACACTGAACACCGCTGAATTTAATCATCCTCATCAAGTTATTTCACAGCTTTGTGTGACTTTGTGGAACAAAATGTTGTCAACCGATGATTTGTCTGTGCTGTTCATTTCTGTAATAGGCAACAGTGTGAATTATATGAGAGCTTTTGGTGGAACCTCTCAACTGTAGACTTTTAGATATTGCTAACTAAGCTGTACTGTACCAACAGGTGTCTTCACTGATCTGGATAATGGTAGGTCCAGTGGTAAAGTTAAAACGGCAGCTTTAGCTTCTTTGCTAGCTGGCTAACTCTCAGGACCTTGGCTGAGTGCTAATCTGGTCTGACACCTCATGCACTGGCAGCATAACATGGCAGTTTGCCCATGTGCTCACACACGTGTAGTGTACAGTAGTAGTATCCACCATATGACATATAACATAGTGGTAGTATAGCGCTAATTCACTTCCTTTGCATTGTTTGGCAGGACATTTTCAATGATTTTCCCAAGCTGAGGATATAACAACCCATAACAGGGCAATTGTTTGGTTTGACAAACATAACGACTTAACATTTTTCTGTAATGAATATAAACTGTGTCTAGCCAAATCATTTCTCCATAGCGCGCAGTGCCAGTGCTCATAAAATAACACGTCACGCATTTCACAACAAAAGCACCCTCTGCTTTTACAAGGTTTGGCAGCTATGTGGTAATAAAAGTGTCTGCTGTAGAATGTTTACAAAAGTTGTTTCCTGTTGTCTTTTCTGACAGATGACTTTGACTCTTCTGAACTGAGTGACGAGGAACAAAACCAGGTCTGTCACTATCACTGTCATCGTCTGTCTCTCACTTTCCCAATGTCAGTTTTGTTGTACATTATGGTATGCAAAAGAGAATCCCTGTACTAGTAAAAGAAAAAAAAAAAAAATATATATATATATATATATGTACTGTACATATACATATATATACAGTATATATGTACATATACATATATATATAGTATATATGTATGTGACTGTAAATGTGGCAAAATGGTTATTTTGGACATTTCCTGGGATATATGTACATTCCCCACCAGGCCGGTAAATGTGAGAGGAAAAGGCACCACAGAGATTTCCCTCACGCACGTCCATGGCATGGTGAGTGTGCGTTTGGTTTATGATGAATAACTGAACCAGATTAGGATATCAACCACCAAATCTTCACTGTATTTTCAGCAAGTGATGTCTATTTTAGGCTAGGGCTTGGCCTGACGTCTCCAGTGAGGTTAAGGTTAGGGTTGAGGAAAAGGTTAGGTTTGTAAACAAACATGCGTAAAAAGATGTGGAGAACTGAATTAGATTAGGATATGAACCATCAAGTGTTCACTGTATTAGAGCCTTATTAACAGATTATTGGCCTCAGAAATCTCACATTAACCGACCTGATGGGGAATGTGCATATATCCCAGGAATCACCATTTTCCCACGTATTCCATAACACTACATACTATATATACTATATATGCCCTAAGATTTGATGATTAAAATAAAGGATCATGTATAATGTTTGTATTGATAACTTACCAATGACTGACCTATTGAACAGGACTGGCTTAATGGTAACCCACAAGATATGAAAGACCTACTGGATAAACTGGCACAAGAAAATCAACAAATATCCCAACTAGAAGCACAACTGCGGGTCAGTCTACAAATCCTATTGTTATATAAATTGTTTCACCCTTGCTTGACATATGTATGTTTTTTTTTTTTACAAGGACAGGCACAATAACAATGACTTATTGCAAATAACTGCCTGTGGTGTTGTATCACAGTATTTTAGCTAATGTTAACTTTCAATAGCTGTTGTTGGAGCAGGTTGATAGCTATACTCTTTACACAGTGCAGACAGCTGCTTTCCTCATAACCACACAACTTATCATCTGATATGTCCTGCATGAGCTTTAAGCTGTAAAACAATTTCATTGGTCCCCTTTTCAATTTCTGTCTCAGTCCCAGAAAGATGAGCTAGACTCCGCACTAAAGGAAGCTGTGAACACGGGTGACGAAAAGAAGAGAGGAAATGTGGAAAAAGAAAATGATAAGATGAAAGAAGAGTTGTCATCTCTACCTGGCCTGAGGGAAGAGTTAGAGACTCTAAGAGCCAGGGTCACTGAGCTCACCCAGCTCACAGGTACGTAGAATGTGCTAATCACAGAGCCAGTGAATTCATTCATCGTTTATCACCCAAGAGCCGTGGCCTTTCCACCATGTTCTTATTGAAATGATAAAATTATAATTTCAATAAGAAAATACACATATGGGTAGGTGCTCAATCATAGAGGAATGGTTCCTCAGAGCCCTTTTCTGATGCAGTCATCTTCCAAAGATCCTATAACCAGATTAATGTGATGCTTTCTCCACAGCTCCTCAGACTAGGTCCACACCCACTCCACAGTCAGCCCCTCATCCTGCTGGTACACCTGGAGAGCACAACCAGACTGCAGCAGGGCCAGAGAGGGGGAGGGACCCCAGGGAGGGAGGCAAGCTGAAGGAAGAACTCCAGAGGCAGAAGGTTCTGCTGGAGGAGAGCAGGAAGAGGCTGGAGGGGATGAAGAGAGACGGAGGCAGCAGGAAAGGTGTCCGGGACGGCCTGGAGGAGATCCAGAGGAGGCTCTCTGAGCAGGTGGAGCAGCTGGGCAGGAGGAAGCCATGGGAGGCCAAGTGGAGTGGGAACAGAGGCAAGGAGAACGGCCGGGAGCACTGGAAGAGAGAGGAGAAGAAGAAGGAGTGGAGGGGCGAGAAGGACTGGAAGCACGGCAAAGAGGGGGGATGGAGGGACAAAGACGAGAGGAGAGAGAAGGATTGGAAGTCACACAGCAAACACAACTCTCACAAAGAGGCGTGGAGAAAATACCAGGACGAGTGGGAGAGGAAGAAGGATGAGCGCCGGATGGACAGAGAGAAGAGGAGGAGGGAGAAACCCTGGCACCACTCCCACCACCAGCATCACCATCACCATCCTCATCAACCCAACCAACACCATCACCAGCCTCATCACTCCAACCAACACCATCATCAGCCTCACCAGTCCAACCAACACCATCACCAGCCTCATCAGTACAACCACAACGACTTCTGGAGGCACCAGGCGGAGAAGCTCCAACGCAATATCCGCCCCCAGGTGGGCTGCAGTGGTGTGGAGGACTGCGCCACCAAGGAGGGGCTGTACCCAGTGGAGCTGTCCGAATTCGAAGAGCTGCTGGAGGGCTACCTTAGCAAGCTGGAGGGGTCTTCGACCGAGAGCAAAGACCAGATCAGGAAGCTGACCACCGAGTTCTTCGAAGATGGGGTGTTTGTCCACGACAGAGTCCTGTTCAGTGAGTTCGCCGAGGACGTGGCGGACATTTTGGAGGACATGGCTGACGTTTTGGAGGACGAGGGGCAGGACGACGACGACGCCCTGGAGGAGGAGATGGAGGAGTTCGAACGAGAGGCTCTGTGGAAGTTTGCCGCCACCGCCTAGATGGGAACAACCACAACCAGAGGAGATTGGAACAGAGTGGAGCAGCAAGATACAACAGCAGCAGTGGTCGTTTCACAGCAGGACATGTGTTACCTAACCTCTCCTCTAAAGAGCTGTAAATGTAGTAGAAAACGCTTCTGGCGCAAAGAGTGATCATGTCCCTCCACGTCTTTAATTATAAGCTAGAGTCGTACTCGTCTGTCGGGACTTAGTTGTTGTGTTACCTACCTCTGTCAGTTCACATCTCCCAATGCAAAAGTCCTACAGTAACGTCGACAGTTGTGTTGTGTGGATTTGCTTATATGCTGTGTATAGTATTTTCTCAGCACCTGTTTGCATGTTGCAGTTCATAATTTAAGTTCTAAATTTGATCATGCTCAAATCGCAGAGAGGGGATATACAGGGTTTTTCAGCAAAGCGGTGTGAACACTCTGATCCCAGAGGATCTGATCCTGGATCTCTATAGTGGTTAGAATCAGATCAAGTCAGACCAGTTCTGTGTCAGCAGCTTTTTTATTAGATTAGGGCAAACACACTGTGTGCTGTTTGAGAGCCCTCAGCGTTTGGCTTCTAGATTTGACTGGTTTTTCACCCTGCAGAGTACAACTGTACAACCATGAATTAGATAGACAGGGCTCAGTTCAAGTTAACGCTGCTCTATAAAGCAATAGAACAAGCTAATAGCCATAGATGAATTGACACTTTGGCACTTTGTTTCACACATTTGAAATTGATCTGATAGGATTATTTTTCACTTATTTTGATCACTACAATTATTTTTTCTCAACCACTAGCTCTAGGTAATCTTGTTTTGTGATTATAGTCATGGGAACATCCAACACTTTAATAATATATTATATCTTACATGGCTGGGTTTAACAGTATGTCTATACCTGTAAGAAGTTTGTAGAGAGTTTACCAACCTAGACTTATTTCTCTCTTGGACAAAAATAAAAAAGTTATTGATTTATTTAGTTTCTTCACCAAAACAGAATGGACTACCAAACAGTGATATTTTAAACATCAGTGTCCCCTTGCTGTGCATGCAAGTTGTATAATCAATCTAAAACGACATGAGGTCAGAATACTGCAGCCCAGTACAGTGCCATATAAATCATCATACACACTTTAATTGATTTGTAACTTGTTTCTTATTGTACAAAGCAAAATCTTTGTTCATTTACTTGAATGAGAAAATGAAAGTGAAAGGGGAACATGAGCACAAATTACTATGGCTACACAGTATACCCACGCTGTACTGCAGTGGTGGGTACTTCAAAAAACACAAACAGAGTTGAGCCTATGATTTCAGAATTATTTGTTGTGCTTTTCCACTGTTTTTTTTTTTTTTTACATAAAGCCTCTGCCCCTTTTAGATGGATGTGAAGTAAAAAGTCATGAGCGTGATTGTTTATTTATATTTCAGTGGTTGAAAACAACAGCTCCTTGATGCGTTTCAAAGACATTTCTGTCCTGTCACTGCAACAATATATTTTCTCATTTGAATAAGAAGAGACACGAGCTGTGTACAAGTCCCAGACAGCATACATGGAATGTGAAATTGTGAAAATTATTTGTCATTTTGGTTTTCAAAAGGCTTTTATTGCCAGCTACTGCTTATGTGCCTTTGTTAAAGAAAAAAAATCCATGTCAGATTTGACAAAAGGTGTTTGATATGTCATTAAAATTTATTTGATTGTGTATGCTTAAAATACTAGCTAATACATTGATTTACATTACTTACAATGGTACTGCTGTTATTTAAAGGCAGAGAAAGAATGTAAGAGGGTTTACACACCATAAAGTGTTGAATTTAATTTCTTTAACTTATAGTTTGCTGTATGTACAGATAAACAAATGTGGGATGTGTTTTTGTTTGAACCTGCAAACTTTAAGGCCAAAGGGAATGGAAATGAGCTTAATCTCAACAGTTGAATCCTATTATCAAATACATTTTTGAGACATTAATTTCCTTTTGATTTGTACTGTTTTCTTCTTGGAATAACAGAAGGGCTCAGTATGTAGGGGTACTTTCAGACTTGCCTCAGATGTGCATGAAATCAATCCTTAAATGTTTTGATGAATTTTAGAGTATTCCCCATTGTCCCCGTTACCAGTCGTGTCCTCTCATAGCAGGTCAGTGTTAATTTCAATAAAGTTTTCACCATGAAACTGAATATTGTTATCTTTCCTTCAACAAGTCACGATTTACTGTAAGCTTACTGTATGACTCACTCTCGAGGGAAGACAGAAAAATTGGAATGATTGGCATCCATTGTCTCAGCTGTGATACCAGACGTACTGGTATCAGACATACCAGATATTTATGACACGGTGACTTGTAAGTAATGACGAAACGGTGTGTGAAGGAGAATGTATTGTGTAAACCTACAAGCACACCTTGAGTGACCTAACCTGTGTGGCAGGGTCGGCATTCAACCAATTGAAGCTCTGTGGTCATACCTCACATTCTGCAGAGACATCACCATGGACGGACATAACAAAGTGGTGACACGTAGAAAAACAACAAAGTGTTGACAAACAGGATTGTGCATGAACGATATACAGTCACTACCCGTGTACCCAAAGAAACAAAAAAGGAAATATTTATACAGCATTTTCTATGAATATAATCCAGAATTGTATTTTACATGCACTAATTTAATAGAAAAAAAATGTCCCAGCTTCTTATTTGAGAGATGTTGTGTATAAACTAATTCATGCTTATTCAAGCTTGATTCTGTCACTTGATTAGAATGGCCTGACAAAGATGTCAGTAAATCCCACTGCAAACAAAATAACTTTTTTGACAGGGTTTTTGTCCTGTCATCAATATTGTGTGCTCTTTGTAGGTCAAACCAGCAGTGTGTGTGAGAGAGAGAGAGAGAGAGAGAGGGAGAGATTAAGTGTTTGAGTCTGCATGTGTATACGTGTGTGTGTGTGTGTGTATGTGGTGCATCCCCAGAATAATAGGAATCAGTTTGAGATAAGGCCATGCTGATGGATAGGGGAGATGGGAGTGGTTGGTTCTGTGTTTTCCGCTGATGTCTGCATTAAAGTAAAGTAGATTGAGGGAATAAATAGAGAGAGGTCAGCTATGGAGAACTGAGACAAGTTTCCTGGTACCTGCTGACACCACACCTCAACACAGCACAACAGGTGAGACGCAATACGCCTCTGTAAACCATCAATGCACTGTACATTTCATATTCTTATAGTTGTGACTGAATCATGTTCTGTATGCGTGGCAGACCTATGTTTGTTGCTTGGTTTAGCTATTAATTTATCTCCTCCGTATTTGCAGTAATTATCTCAACAACAAAGCACAATGGAAGGTGCCATCAATGTCCTTGTTTCTCAGTACAAGACGTACGCCGGGAGGGACGGATCCTCCAACACCCTGAGCAAAGAAGAGTTCAGGAGCCTGGTGGTTTCTCAGCTGCCCAACTTTGTCAAGGTGACATATCTCACACAGCCTGTCTGCGCCCACTTCTACGGCTGATGGCTATCTCTTTCACATCGCTCTTACCTTCCACGGTATCTTCAGCATCTTCAGACAATGTCTGCCGCTAACTGTGTTCTGACAGAATGGCATCTCTCCACAGAGTGGTAGACATGCATCCGTAGAGTGCCTGAAGATGCTGGAGATACAGCAGGTGTAGTGTAAATCAGACAAAACCGCCAAAGGTGACACAACTTATGACTGTAATAACATTAAGTACAGTAACAGATCTGCAATCTATGTATTGATCTGTCAACACCTCTGTTCCCACTTATTCAATTTGATCAGTGGCTGTAAATTGAGCATGATGACTCGAGGGCGCTCAAACAGCAAACTGAATTGGAGCATTTGTTTTTCTCTGTGGTGGTGGCAACTACACAATTCAGCTGTAGCCTATAGTATTTATTACCACACTTGACCATTAGATGGCAGGGCTGTCTATGGAAGCTGTCTACTGTACTGCATGTGTTAACCCTGAATAGGCATGAATGGGTCACTGTCCCCTCTCATTGATTGCCTGCAGAACGCCACCGATCCAGGAGCAATCGACCAGCTCATGGGCTCATTGGATGAAAACAATGACGGGGAGCTGACTTTCCCAGAGTTCTGGCAGCTGATTGGAAAACTGGCCGGCAAGCAAGGAGGCTTCAGCCAATAAATTCCTACCTACTACTGACCAACCATTTGTGGCTTTTGAGAGCGTGCACAATAGAGTCCAATCAAATTATTCTGTATCCAAGGGCAAGTTTTCTTGTTTATTTGTGTGCCAGTGTGGCAAATGTGTAACTGTTCGGTTAACCATTTGCTCACTGGAAATTAAAGAATCCATTGTTTTGAACTGTAATCCAATTACCTTTTGTCTCTTGTGGTTTATTGATGACATTATATGACATCTAGATGCCCACGTTTGAGCGGGAGTGTAATACAGCCTTGATTTAACAGCACACTTGGATTGTAATTCTATAGGCCTTACTGTACCAACAACTACACCATCCAGACTGATCCTGTTCCATATGGCTCCATAATGCCTACACAAAGCTGCCTGTTCAACCGTTAAGTTGTGGTGATGCAACAGTGTAGCCTGGCCTATACACTGTCTGTCAGCAAGACCTGAGTAGGATATGTAATGGAGCCATTCATCAAAGACATCCCATTGTGTTTGGGAGGGCTGAACATTTGTGCTTGGCTTGGTACTTTGTAGTTTAATTACATTACGCTTGTTAATTCAGTAACTGTATTTGTGGTATCATAGCCACTTTTTTCCTAATTTGAAATGTCTAGACACAGCTATTTGTTCTGGCTTACTCACCAGCTGTGTTATAGCTATTTCATTTCTTTTGAGGGGGGCGCTTTCAAATGAGTTTGAAAATATAATTCTGATTTTGCAGGAGGGAGATGTAGACTTTGCATCCTAATTAAACACAGTAAGGTGCCACAGTGGGTGTGACTGCTGACAAATGAGTGAGTGGCAACAGAGTGACACAGCATGGCACACACCTAATTTGGTCTCTCTCTCTCTGTGTGTGTGTGTGTGTGTGTGTGTGTGTGTGTGTGTGTGTGTGTGTGTGTGTGTGTGTGTGTGTGTGAGAGAGAGAGAGAGAGAGAGAAAGAGAGATGGGACATTTTGGGTTGTGAGGACATTTTGGCCTGTCCTCACAGGGGAAAAATCAGATTTGGGGGTTAGAGGTTAAGGTTTGGGTTAAGGTCAGGCA
>OMKL01042375.1:1680-26047 GCA_900302295.1 Parasudis fraserbrunneri
AGTGTGGAGACTGCTGTCCGTTCTCTCTCCCCACTCGTGTCATCCCCCATGGGGCACTTCAGATAAACTCTAAACGACCGCTTGCCTGCCAGACGGACCACATTCCTGATAAGTCTCTCCTCTGGAATTATTTCCGGGTCGAGGAGTGACTTTTTTTTTCTTCTTCTTCTTCTTTAGTCTTCCCCCCCTTTCTTTCTTTCCATTCTTTTTTTTTTTTTTTTCTTCCTTGGGAGAAATGGAAGAACAGCTGTTGTGGCCCATAACTTGGTACAACCTCACAAGTGTGTTTCAGCCACTGTATCTCTCCTCCCTATTTTGTTTGGGAGGTAAAGCTCACAGACAAAAAAAGCGCCTAAAGTCAGATCTCTGTAATGTAATCAGGCTCATGTAAGAGCGGGGCCGATAAATCATCCGGCCCTCATTCTAGAGGGCTATCGCTCTGAAAACAATGGCAGGGAGAAAATGTGGGAACCATTACACGCCTTGGTCTGTCCTTCCTTGTTTTTTTTTCATGTCAGACCGACGTGTGTGAAAGCATGCAAAATGTGTTTGATGAACCGTTAAGCTTGTCGCTATTAAAGTACACAGGATGTCGTCATAGCAGACTGTTGTTGACTGTGGGACCAAAAAAAAGTTTCTGTCACACGAGATATGTTGCCTACAGAAAACAAAGATGAATTATTGTTTTTTTTAAGCGGACTGGAATACATGTGAATAATCTATCCCATAGCAAAGTCTCCTGATTCCTATTTACTGTATACAGAATGTCGTGCTAGAGTTGTGTGGTATACATCACGCTGCTGTTTTTCCCCTTTTCATGGGTTCATCTGTCCTCACTGTCTTTTCTCCGATGTGCCCTGCACCTTGTGTACTGGGTGGTGTTGTTGACTTTTAATACTCCTCCCTTTTCAAAAGAGAGCAGGTTTCTCCTGTTTAAGTAGGGTCCCTCCTGTGGCGTGGGAATTGAATGGAAGTGTAGACAACTGTTCTTTTATTTGTCAGTCATTTTCCCTTTCAAGTAATGGTCTCCACCTAAGTTAAAAGATCCCAATTAAGGAGACGGTTTATTTAAATGATATGTTTAAGGCACAGAGTTATGTTAGGATTTCTCATGCAGATTTCCTCTGAGCTGTTTCCTAGGGTATAATTTTGCTTCATTTGCTCCACAGGTTCACCCATGGACAGCCCCCAGCTTTCCCCGTTCACCTCCAAGGGTCCGCTCTGTCTCTCGCCCTCCTTCCAGATGTCCACCCTCAGCCTCCCGGGTCAAGCCCCTTCGCCCCTGCAAAGCCCCATCCTGAGCGAGGTGGGCAGCACAGCCAGGCTAGAGGAGGATGATGAGGGCAGGAGGAAGGTACACTGTTTACATGCCACCCTTCCACCCTCTGCCTCAAGCTTGTTTTTATACCTGTGCGCAACCCACTTTGTTTGCACTTTTGACGGCACGTCAGAAAGTGTAGGGCTTTTTCACATCTGCGTTCAGTTGTGTTGACTGATTGGTCATTTAACCAATCAGTTCGCCTCTTTTTGATTGAGAACCTTTGGCAGCCACTCTGCACCATTTTACGTAAGACCAACATTCAGTTGAGATTTTGGAGATATGCAGAGAGGCTCTGCAACCCACGGATACCCACAACCTAATTTGTGTGCAACCATGCACAGAGCTGGTTTGACATGGAAGTAGCACAGGCAGCAATTGGCCTTTTGGCCAGTCATTACAACGTTGGACAAAGTAATACATTTAGGGTGGGACTAAAGCCATGTAATGATGTACTATAATATCAGGAGTGTGAAATGGATAATGCAGTATATATTTGCCCTGGAAATCCCCAGCTTTGATACTAACGGCACTCTTCTCCCACAGAGATACCCCACCGACAAGGCCTACTTCATTGCCAAAGAGATTCTGACCACAGAGAGAACCTACCTGAAAGACCTGGAGGTCATCACAGTGGTGAGCTGTTCTTTGTGTCTATGACCAATAGACCTGGGTCAAATAGTGTTTGTAAATAATTGTTATCATTTCATTTAAACCTGTTTTGAAGTGTCAGATGGGTAGAGTTTATTGCATCAGGACAGGGATAATGTCAATCACAGAAGAGTATACTTGTTGACTTTCAAATAGTCCCAATTTTTCTGCCATTCCCTCTATTGTCCTACAGGCAGGTTAAAACAAATGTGTAAATACTTTTAGACCCAGGGTCCATATTTGCAAAGCCTCACAAAGTGGGAGCACTGAGCCTTCTAGATCCACTTCAGTCTTAGTTTGAATAGGGTCATGAAGACAAGTGTTCCTGGTCACTGACCCCAGATCAGCACTACTCTGGGAAGCATTGTGAATACATGCCCAGATCTTGTATACACCATATACACACTGAAATTCATTTGTAGGTAGAATATATATATCAATATTTTGTTTGTTCCTACCTATACCACTCCCAGTGGTTCCGCAGTGCTGTGATCAAAGAGAACGCCATGCCAGAAGGCCTGATGACCCTGCTCTTCTCCAACATTGATCCCATCTATGAGTTCCACCGAGGCTTCCTCAAGGAGATAGACCAGAGGCTGGCTCTCTGGTAAGTACCTCACTCCTTTTACTATTTCTTTGTATGACAAGTAGGACTGACTTTGGCTAAAGAAATTCTTAGTCGACTAATAGTCAAAAGACTTTGTCGACTTATTGACCAGTTGATTTAATCGACCAATCTGTAAAATTGTGTTACAATTTTGGTGGTGTAAAAACCACATACACCATCATCTAGAAGGACCTAAATCGAGTGCTTACCAGAGATGATCATTTTTCAGTAGATAACTTTTCCATAAATAATCAGCATGGGAAAAATACCAATGGGGAAAAACAACGAATCAACCAACGGAGTCTTGGGTCAACCAAGACCAAACCGCCCGATTAATCGACGAAGAGGGGGCAGCCCTAATAACAAGCTATAGTAAAGCCAATGATATGACAGCGAAAGACCTTCTGCTAAGATGCACTGCTGTTGTTTCACCAGGGAGGGGCGCTCTAATGCTCACATCAAGGGGGACTACCAAAGGATTGGTGATGTTATGCTGAAGAACATGTGTGCTCTGAAGGTGAGACTGCTGTTTACCCATTATAATGATTAATACGAGAATGATAAGACCAGAATGAGTCAGGGTTATCATAAAACTGTTTGAAAATGGCTTCCCCATCACCACCGGGAGGCATATCGTGCTGTGAGAAGTAGCGTTTTCTCCCAGCGCTGAACAGCTTCTGTGAGAAAGTCGGGGATGTGTCTTCCAATACATCATTCTAGATTAATTTCGGCTTTCTACACAGACGGGATGGAAGTAGATTCCAAAAGACACACATCTTGAACGGTAGAATATGCCCGTTTTCTGTTCTCAGGAGTTCACCAGCTATCTGCAGAAGCACGACGAGGTGCTGACAGAACTGGAGAAAGCCACCAAGCGGCTGAAGAAGCTGGAGACGGTCTACAAAGAGTTTGAGCTTCAGAAGGTCTGCTACTTGCCCCTCAATACATTCCTGCTGAAACCCATCCAGCGCCTCATGCACTATAAGCTCATTCTGGAGAGGCTGTGCAAACACTATTCCCCAGACCACCGGGATCACGACGACTGCAAGGGTGAGACTCCCATTGTCCTGTCTGATTACCTACAGCAGGGATACTCAACTTTACGCCACTTTGAAAAATGTATTGTGTGTCGGGGGGACAAGGCATAGTGACACTGGGGTCTGTCAGTATGCGTGTTTGTTTCTGTGCTGCATTTTTTTTTTCAGACCCAAATTGTGATTATGTGATTCAATATATAAACGAAGGTATTTCAATTGCAGTCTCAGCTTTACAGGTAGGTAAAAGTAAAGCAAGTGAAAATCGCATCTTTGTACAAAACTGCATGGTTTTGACCCTTAACTGCATGGAACTAGCATACAATGGATATGGTTGTAGCTGAAAATGTCTTATGGTTCCAATGTGCCCGATTACATTCAAATACCTTAAGGTGAGAGGTCAAGGGACCCCGATTCTTTTCCTCGCCAAAATGTTGACTTTGGCACGCAATTTCATCACTCTCCCAGTAACCTGGCTGGTATGTCCGGATTCCTCAAGGTCTCTTGTTTCATATGATACCTATATCTTCACTCTAGCCTTAAAACCGAGCTTGCAAGAGCCTCCGAAAGACAGCGATATACTCATTTTCAGAGGGTTCAAATCAAATATGTTGTTAAGTGTTAAGTGATGTGATAAATGACCTTGCGGACCACTGAAAAAAATTCCACGGGTCGTATGTGGCCCACGGGCCAAAAGTGGAGTATCACTGACCTATAGCCTTCGCTAGTTTGCTCCTTCATCTTGTTTCATCAGTGTAAGTCTCAAATGAGATGAAAATATGAATGGTCTAAATAACTTTCATTTCATAACTTTCACTTTCATTTTTAACTGGCTCCAACATCACATTGGTCTTTGCGGGTGTAAAATCAATGGTGATTGCGAAATGGCCATGTGGTTGCGAAACACTAATAAGTAGCATCTTGGAACCTGGGCCCATATTCACAAAGCATTCCAGAGTAGGAGTACTGATCCGGGGTCAGTGACCACTTGTCTTTATGACCTCATTCACTCTTAACAGACTGAAGCGGACTCTGAATCAGTGCTTGGATGCTTGCACTTTGAGAGGCTTTGTGAATGTATACCCTGATATCTGACTTACTTGTCCTTGCAGAGGCCCTGAAGGAGGTAGCTGAAATAGCCACTCAGCTCCAGAGCAGCCTCATCCGGCTGGAGAACTTCCAGAAGCTGACGGAGCTGCAGAGAGACCTGATAGGTATCGAGAACCTCACCACACCAGGCAGAGTGAGTTCAGTGTTCGGGAGCAGGGGATGGGGGGACAATGAGAGGGAGGGAGAGATGCCCATGTATCTAATAAGAACTCTTGTTTTATCAGGAGTTCATACGAGAGGGTTGTCTGTACAAGCTCACCAAAAAAGGGCTACAGCAAAGGATGTTTTTCCTGGTGAGTTGAAAAGTCCGATCACGTTTGGACTGCATGGTTAAAAAAAATTAAAATGTTATTTAATTTTATATCACTTTTAACCGAACACTTGCTTTTCAGTTCTCAGACATGCTCCTCTACACAAGCAAAGGTGTCACAGCAACAAATCAGTTTAAAGTCCACGGCCAGCTGCCACTTTACGGCATGATTGTGAGTATAAGCTTGTAGTTCACCACCTCAATAACCTTTTGACTTTAAAAGGTGAATCTGGGCCGAGGCCCCGTCATGGTCTCTCCACGGCCCTGTTTACGCTGTCAAAGTCACATATAAATCAGATAACTTGAAGCTAACATTCTTATTCCGAGTTTTCTTTAAAGGTATCCAATGGAGTTTTTGACCACTAGTTGCTGAAAGTGGCGCTACAGTGCACAGTAGGAGGAACTGCGCTGGAGGCGTGTAAACATGCCCTTGTGCTTCAGTTTGATTGGTCTATACGATCTTCCTCGAAATCTAACAAGCTAACTGCCTGTCAGTCAAAGGAGGTCGGACTCACTGCAACTTCACCAAAGTGAAACTTAACACGGATGGAATATAAACATTGGCGAGAGCAAATAAACCGGTGAAAAATGACTTTACAAAGGATATATGAGGTAGGAAATTTATTCAGCTTGTAGACTATGGAACAACAACAGAAAACTCTTGTCTACTTGGGTGGAAATGTGAATATAAACAAAGAAACAAGAAAACTCTGTTGGATACCTTTTTAATACTGAGAAGTTTCATGGGTTCAGCTGCTTCTGTCACCTTTTCTGCGCATTTAATTTTGCCATACAGCAGCTTTGACAGAAAACCAATAAAGAGTTCTTTAAAACTGTTTATATTTGAAAATTGGAGGATTTTATTGTGTATGCTCTGCAAGAAACCGCGCGATGACCGTGGATTGACCACAAAATGTTTTTTATCGATTTAAGTTGAATTGAATTGAAATACTTTATTATCCCGGAGGGAAATTCGGAAATGTGTTAACATTAAATGCGCTTTCAAGTCTGTAGCTATATTTGGAAAGCTGGCTCATGATTCTCTCCTCCCTATCATCATCATCCATCATCATCTCTCAAGATTAATAGGGTTTGGGTTGTGTAATGAGATCAATGAGAAAGTAATCAGGCAATTCTCAAAAGGCCAGCTGGCTAAAATAGGATATTTGGGGCGTGTGTTACAATATGTAGGATGACGCACAAGGGGTTGTGGTGTTAGAGGTGAGACAACATTGATGTCATTCTGGAACTGGTGCTACTTTAGTGTCCTATATTATTTGTCATCATGAGATGAATTTGTCTAACTTGTGTATTAGGGATGAAATGGTTCATGTAAAAAAAAAAAAGAAAAAAGAAATTAACCGTTTGGTCCGCGCTCCCACAGTTTAGGGTGCCCAGAAACCGCCCAGTACAGTTAATGTAATACATCACTTGGGAAATGTGTGCTTTTGTTTTTAGAACTGGCAAAACTGTTGCGGAGAGGTAATATTGGCCATTTCCATTGGCCATATTCTCCAGCATCGTTTTAAGCGTGCTGTTTGGGAGATTTAGTTTAATCTATGACAGTGATGTATAAAATGGCGACTGTGTGCGAGCATTGCACACTGTGAGAGGTATGTTAGTGGCAATACATTTAACGGAGTGGGCCAATCGGCATCACTCGGATCCTTTATCGGTGGAAGGGAGAGATTCAGGAACGCAAGAGCAACTCTTTCTCCCCAAAGCATTTAAACAACTTCTCCGTGCAGATTTCAGACAGGACATGATGTTAATATTCCCTCCAGTCACTTAATCAACAAGGTCATTCCTGTCTTGAACAGACATGAGGCGGAAATGTAAAATAATTGTTGTACACACCCACTATCCACTCACAAGGCCTACAGCAGGGTGGACCTCCAGAACAAAGTTACCCGATTGTGACTGCCTCACTATATTACACTGGAGTGAGATGGAGGAGAAAAATCAGTGTTGCAGACACCCTTATTAGAGCCACCTAGAATTGATCAATAATTGATAATAGTCAAGTATGTGTTCTTAATGCTCTCAGCACAATGCACAATGAAGGCAAAACCTTTATTTTTTATCAAATACTATTGGAATTGGTAATGATATTTGTTCTCCCCGCTGAACCTTTACTGAACTGAGAATGATGACCCCAAAACTGATATGAACTGAACCGTGAGTCTTGTGAACCTTTCCACTGCTATCATGTATAATATTTAACTGAAACTGCCTGTAGTGGAAGGTTTACAATACAATCTGCTCCACTTAGTGGGGGACATGTCACAAACTGACATACCTCCATGGGTAGTGTAGACATACAAATCTAAACTTATTACACTACAACAACAAAAAACATACAATTCTTTCCCCAGTGTAAATAAGGTCTTACATTCCTCTTATTCCCCACTGCTTACTCATTGAGCTCACAGAGCTATTCTAGAAGTGTTTAAACATTGTCCCGAGTCTTCATGATTGATGTTACTTTATATTTTGGCACCTGAAGCTTGTTTAGACTGACTATTAGTCAGGGTGAGTAAAAAGCAAAACAGACTGAATAGTCTGCAGGATAGATAGGAGGATAGATAGGAGGATAGATTGAAATGTTAACACACAGAACTGTTGTGTAGGAATTGGAACAGGATAGCAGGACATAGAGAAGAGGAATTGGGACAGGATAGCAGGACATAAGAGAGGAGGAATTGGAACAGGATAGCAGGACATAGAGAAGAGGAATTGGGACAGGATAGCAGGACATAGAGAAGAGGAATTGGAACAGGATAGCAGGACTTACGAGGAGGAATAGGAACAGGATAGCAGGACATAGAGAAGAGGAATTGGGACAGGATAGCAGGACATAAGAGAGGAGGAATTGGAACAGGATAGCAGGACATAAGAGAGGAGGAATTGGAACAGGATAGCAGGACATAAGAGAGGAGGAATTGGAACAGGATAGCAGGACATAAGAGAGGAGGAATTGGAACAGGATAGCAGGACATAGAGAGGAGGAAGGTCTAGGTTTCCTAACCTCCGTGTCTCTGTTTTACTCCTGGCTGCAGCTCATAGTGCTGGATGCACCGGTAAGTACTCAGCCCTCTCAGCTTGGATGCCCAAACCCTACTCCTCCTCTCCCGTGCTTGTGTAGACAAAACAACAAAAACCACACCTAGCAAATTGCTCAAGATGGGGAATCAAGTCGGTTCTAGTCTGCTGTGGTCTCTTGGGGGTGCACGTTTAGGCCCCCGACTCTTGTACAATCTTGTTCTGAGTCTATATGAACATTTTGACACCAGTAAAAAGCATGGTGTAAAGCTGATAACTACAGCAGCTAGTGAGCAGATGGCATCTTTGCTTTAGGCTCAAATCCCATATAAGGGCAAAGGTAACTTGAGAAACTTAAAGGAAAATGGCACAACTTAAAGGGTGGAATATGAGGCGAAAGGACTCTGCATCACAGAGCAAATTGGGTTTTGCTGGCCCTATAACTGTTTAAAATGATCATAAGTATTTTGACAACTGGCTGGCTCTGCCGAGACCGAGCAAACTGCTGGTGCCAATGTGCCATGTTGAATCAGATGTCAGGCACTTGCCAACTCCCACCCAGGGAGATCAAATAAGGCTGGCCCTATCAAACCGCCACTGACCGTTGGCCTCGTATTCATTTTGACCTACTTTTGGCAGCAGTCTGGTAGGTGTGTTTCGGGCTCTGACAAGAAGCTGAGAGTTTAAGCTTGTAAATGGATGGGAAAGAGCCCATGGTTGGTTTAGAGTGTGAGATATGTCAGACGTACAGTAGATATCCCCAGTAGAGGCTGTTTGTTAGGTCCTCCTGCGATCTGTTCAATCTCATGTTTCCCTTTCTGCTCTTGTCTCGTCCATAACCTTAAAAACTCCCATAGGTCAGAGGAGCTGCCCGTCCCATGCTGATGACCAATAGCAGGCTGTCACTTTTGTCTGTCGTCTGTCTTACTGTGGATTTCTCCTGTCTTTGTCTACAGGTGGAGGAAAGTGAGAATGAGTGGTCTGTGCCCCACTGCTTCACTATCTACTCTGCTCAGAGGACCATTGTGGTGGCTGCCAGGTTAGCACAGATTAATGCACGTATACACACACATAGCTCACACACACACACACACACACACACACACACACACACACACACTCCCTGACCAACCTCCTCACTTCAGCACACTTTTGGCCTATAAAACTATAATCACTTGTATATGATTTCAGCTCCAAGGTAGAGATGGGCAAGTGGATTGAAGATCTGAACATGGCTATCGACATGGCCAAGACGTCCCAAGAGAAATCTGACATCCTCCTTGAACCTGGTCTATGTGATCGCTCCAACCGTAAGACTTTACTTTGACCTCAGTGTAGACCTTTTTGTTGTCGACATCATCAGAGGGATGCACATGCATTTTGGCAACAGAAGAAGAGATGGGTGATATACCAAGTCAAACCACTGAATTTAAATATTTTTGTTGCTTGGTCATTTGTCAACATTTATATTATGAAATATGTTTAATACAGATCTGGAAATCAGTCAGCATTTATCAAAGTAAATCTATTTAGGTAGTATTCCTGATCGTTGGTAGTTAATGCCCTTGCATAGCTTGTGAGACAATTGCTCTCTGCTGTCTTTCTATTGCCAAAATGTATATACATTGTCATTGTTTAACAACTGTAAAAGGGCCTATTCTTTGTGATGTGCAGTTGCTACTCATTTACTGTGAGTTCTCCACATGGAAGTGAATGATGTTTTATATACCCCTTGGTAACTGTATTTTACTTTTCCTTAAGTGAATAGTAAAAATGTGTTTCCTTGGGACAAACCAACTGTCCTACCGCAGCTAATCCCCATCCTCCACCCAACTCCCTCTTCACTCCTCCTCCTCCCTCTATCCTCCCTCCCTTCCTCCTCCCTCCATCCTTCTTCAGGGTCGTCCGACGAGGTCTCTCTGGAGCAGGAGTCTGAGGATGACATGCACTCCTCCCACAACTCTCTGGACAAGCAGACGCACCACCGTGCCAACACCACTATGCATGTCTGCTGGCACCGCAACACCAGTGTCTCCATGTCTGATCACAGCCTGGCTGTGGAGGTACACCTCCTATGCCCCCTAAACACACACACACACACACACACAAGAGATGGCGCGTCACCCAATAATTTTGGGCCAAGACAGTCGTGCAATAAAACATCCATATCGGCACACGCCTAATCATACGGACACATACAGACGATGAGACCGTTATAATTATCACTTGTTGTATAACAAACACATCTGGACGGGCAGACTGGTGAAGATCGTCAGCGCTGTGTTTGTCGGGCGCCAGGCCTGCAGCAGTGATGCATAAAGGCCATTACTATGCAGCCCACAGCGTGTTCTTCATCCACCCCCCACCCCCCCTGCATTTTCCTTGGTTCCCTCTTCTCTTGCCTGTCCCTTATTTCTGATAATATCTTGTGAATTTCCTTCTTCTTCACTAGATCTGTACAAGTGTTTTCTCTATGGGTCTAACAGCACTTCTTTTTTTCTTTTTTTTGGTGTCTTCTTATTATCGTAACGATGAATGGTATTGAAATCAGGAATGTTGTAATGATATGCATGCATTATATCTATCACATCATGATTATTTCTCACTAACATTCCCAGCCTGCAGACCAGGAGGATTTTCTAACCGGTCTTTCTCTTCCCTGTTCGGCTAACAAACTTTTCTTTCCCCATCCTGTCACTGAATGCTAACATGCTAACTCAACATTTCCTCCCTCTGTCCTTTCTCTCTCTGCACCTTCTCTGTATGTCTCTCTCTCTCTCTCTCTCTCTCTCTCTCGTGTCTGTCTCTGCACCCCGGGGGTCTCAGTATTCTGCTCTCCCGCAGTCTCACCAGAACTGCCCCCTCGTTACCTCCTGGGTCAGGCCCAGAGACCCAACACCATCACACACGTTTGCTGGTACCGAAACCAGAACCTCTCTCTCACTGATTACCTGCGCATGAACCAGGTACCAGAATCTCTCTCTCACTGATTAACTGCGCATGAACCAGTGAACCAGGTGCCAGAGACAACAGGACAGTGACAGATGAGATGACGGGGTTGAGAGATTAGAGGTCAAACGACGGCACTCTCTCCTCTTTGCAGTCTCAACAGAACCAAAAAAAAACAGTGTCTAGGGAACCCACAGCGGGTTGTTGAAGGATTTCTAACGAGTCTCCATCAAAATGAGGAATAGTTTGAATTATTATCCACTAGAAATTAGGACAATAAGAAAATGCTTGATGAATTTATCAGAGGTTTAACTGTTAACTCCCTACCTACAGTGTAGACCGTTATGGGATTCTGTAGCTAATACAGTTTACAGTTTACAGTTTAGTCACATAATCATGCCTAACGACAAAAATTATCTCAGGATGGGGGTCCCAGGGGAAAATAATATTTTCAGATAGGGGGGTCCGTGGCCTAAATTGTATCTATCTGGGGATCCTTCTTCCTGTGAAAAGGTTTGGGAGCCCCTGCAATGGAAGCCTTCTTGGTTGACATATGCAGGTTATTCAACTTATTCACCATCGCTAACCCGTTAACACTCAACAAACTTCCTAATTGGATTAGATGAGATTATACTTGATTGTCAGATTTCTCAGAAATGTGCTCTGCATCGCAGGCCATCGCACATTTAAGATACAGGGGGGAAAGACGCACATTGAAACGGTACAGTACATAATTGGACAGACAGTAATATTAGTTGAAGAAAAGTTATCACGGACCACCGCTTAACACGCAACCTGCCGCTTGCACACAACAACATTCAACCAATCGCTGTCTTTCATCGTCCATCCAGAACATTCTAGCACCTCTCCTGTAACCATTCGATGTTTCCTCTCCACCTCAGAACCAACTCTCAGGGTACCTTCTTAGGAAGTTCAAGAACAGCAACGGCTGGCAGAAACTTTGGGTCGTCTTCACCAACTTCTGTCTGTTCTTCTACAAGACTCACCAGGTACCCTACTTACCTCCTGAGACTCACAATTCAATTCATTTCAGTTCATTCATGAAATGTTCTTATGCACAAATTTATTCTTACACGCAGTTTTTTTTAGGCCTCAATTTAGTCTTACAGACAGGAAGCAAAGCCAGATGGCTATTTGTAGCCAAGCCTGGGTGATTGCCAGTTACAAGAGGTACACAATAGATGTCAGGGGCAAGGAGTTACAAATAGCCATGGGGCTTTTGTAGGGGAGATGAAAGGAAGAAGAATCTGGTGGTTTTCTCTCCCAGGCCAGCAGGGGCACATGTGGTTTGGAGGGGGGATGTGGGTCGTAACCACTAAACCATCTTTGGGTGCCACAGTATGAACTCGTTTTATTATTATCCTTACTGTGTAGACTGAAAATAGTCATTCAAAACATGTAAATAAAAGCATTCAAATGAGCCAATGCTAAAATTGTCCTCCCTTTGTCCCTCCAGGACGATTTCCCACTGGCCAGTCTCCCGTTGCTAGGCTACACAGTCAGCACCCCAGGGGAATCGGACAGCATTCACAAGGAGTACGTCTTCAAGCTACAGTTCAAGTCCCATGTTTACTTTTTCCGGGCCGAGAGCGAGTACACATTTGAAAGGTACAGGAAAAATACACTACTTTTCTGTACTATTTATATTACTACAACAATTTCCAGAACATTCTTCTAAACTGCTTCTCACACAGGTCAGCCTCAAGATCATGTAGTAATGGTGTAGTACTTTATAAATGTGTCTGTCATTGTATTATATCATGGTAGCAATCCCTAATGGAACTATGGACAAGAGTAAGGTTTATTCCCTGTTACTAGTGATGAGGAAGATGGATTACTTCATCCATATTCAGACCACTGAAACTAATGAATCTGTACTTAATGGAAGAAATAACAGCCAAACTCCACGTTAAGACAGATATTTCTCATACCAGATGGTTCTGTCATTTATTTTGGATAATCAGTTTGTTAAGGTGATGCACATACTGGCTGCATACATTTATTTAGCCTAATTCTTTTTCTTCTTCTTTTTCGTTAAGTTACGGTATTTGAGGAGAGTGTCATGATGACACATTTCAAAGCGTATTAGTTGCTGAAATTATAGTAGTGTTTTTTTTTTGTTTTTTTTTTTAAAGTTGATCATTTCTATTTCTCTTCATGATGAGGAGGATCTGTACAATGTAACTGTACATTATGACAAACATTTTTAGTTGAATTCCTTTTTTATTTAATTTTTTTATTGTACCAATAAAGTAGGTTTTTAAGACGGCATCAAGAACAACATTAAGAACAACTGTCAACCGCAATTGAGTAGGGCCATTTTTTCCTCCCATTAGCTGTTTCCGGTTCATGTACCTTGGTTTATAGATGAAGTTGCGACCGTCACAAAGTGTCTGTGGATCTGATGCATGGTCTCCCCTCTCTGCAGATGGATGGAGGTGATCAAGAGTGCAGCCAGCGCTACGGGCCGGATGAGCCTGCTCATACCCAAAAGCCCTGCGGAGATCAATGGAAACTGAAGCGAGCATTTTGAGCTGGAGGCTGGGCCTTGCAGACTTTCAGAGAGAGAGACACTCTCTTCTCTCTCATCTTCCCCTTGTTTTTTTTTTTTAAGTGACACCCATATCTGGGATTTTGGACGATAATTCTCCCTGACAAGTAGAGACTGGGACATACTGGCGGGTTTCATAACATTTCACGAATCTTCTCCTCCTGTGGATTCTATTATAATGGTCTGTAAATTTTTATTTTTTAATAATCATTGGTGTAAAGAATAACTTGTTATTCCAGTATGTAAGATGTAATGAAACAGGAGGATGTACAGCGGTGGTCATAAACGCTTTCTTATATTGTAGCACGTAGTGCCCAATCAGGCTGGATATAGCATTCACATAGAATGATATTAGGGGGCTACTACAATTACAGGACCAACTCAAGAGCATATCATTTTAACGGCTTGAGGTCAGTGATCACTCTAAATAGGTTTACAGTATTAAGGAAAGACTCCCTTCACCTCAGCAGACCGTGAGCGTGGGGTATATTGAAAGGCAGTGGTGTGATATGATTGGAGGGAGGATACTGACTAGATACACAAAAAAATGAAGGTGCCTCTATGGTGGCAATGTTAGTGAAGGAACAATGGCTTAGCGGGAATCCGGCTATCTTCATCCCATTTGAAGGAGCTGGAGGGAGAGGAAGATGGTAAAATGAATGAAAGCAGAGGGCTTATCGAATGTTGGATTGTGTTTGGGAGTCCAAGTACTCTGACTGCTTTTGGAAGGGATATGGAATGGATTTTTATATAAGAAGAATTCTTGTCTACGTAATAATGACAATGGCACAAAGTATTAAGCATTGGTTGGAAGTCCGCTTTTATTGTTGCTTGTGGCAGAAAAAACATGCTTTAAACGATTTAGAGAATATACCTGTATGAAGTGTAGCATAAGAAGAATTTCTCTCCAAAACCAATTTGTCGAGTTCTAAGGCCAGTCCTACTTCTTCTTGTTTATTTGCCTGTCAAGGAAAGGAAGGTAGAAAAAGGGGTCCACAGGATTGTTACCAAAATCAGCTAATGATGACAAACAAAAACGAATCTCATGATTATGTTTGTTATTGTATGATTATAAGTATGGAACTTAAATGTCCTAACTTAAGCGATGCTCAAGAACATACAAAGACAATTAAAGATGCAGACACAAAAGATAAAAGGTTCAGGATGGGTCCCAGGGATCAAGCTGCTGTTCTGAACCTTTTTTTATTTTGGTACCTGACTGTAATTCTGAAGACTGTGCACCCCTTCAGCGGTCCTGTCTAGTTATGGTCTGTATGACTGAAGTTCCAGCTCCTCATAAAGATGTACTGATGTACTGATGTAAGCTGATTTGCGTGTCAGTCCTGATTTGTGAGTCAACCCTGAAATGTGTTTGGTACTACACTCACCCTTTAATGTTTTTGTGTGGCATGCTGGGCTTCTGTTAGAAATCATTTATCCTTCTTTTTTTTTGTTTTGTTTGTTTGTTTGTTATTTTACATAGGGACAATGACTTGGCAAAATACTATGCAGCGTTTATTCTAGTACCTGGCGAACAGTTTTAGACTCTCTAATACGGCAAAGCTGAAGAACATATCTGAAATGAGTTGTGTTATAATTGTATTTCTGTGATTTATAATGTCTTGCTGTGTGTAGGACTGTATTAAACCATTGGAGCTTGGTGATCACAGATCAAAGGGAGGTGTGACAATAAATCCGAGCTGACCGTCACCAAAATCACCTTCCTCCATTACTTAGTGCACTACGTGAAACCATGGTAACGTTATTATTTTGTAAACGTTTCACGAGGACTGGAATTTTTACCTTCTCTTGTCTGTGTGGAGGAGCCAGTGGTGCGGCTTCTGTCCCCAGCCTTCCCTGCTGCCTCTGGGGCTGTAATGGAGCGTGATGGTAGAGGGCACCTTTAAACCCGCTGACGGCTTAAGTTCTCTCTGTACGAGAGGCGCACCACTGGCTCTGTTACACGGTTAAAAATCAAATTTTCCTCCTGTTCTATTTATTGTGTAGCATGCCAGGGCCATGCTCCTGAGTGCCCTCATGTAGTCTCATGTTATTGCATTGAAAGCTTAACAAATAAAAAGAACTTTTGGATCTTACGTTTCTTGGCCTTCATGCTGACTTCTAATATTAAGTTGTGCTGTGTATTGGGGCTAGCAGACACTTATATGATGTGTGCATGACAAATCAAGACTTTAACTTTGAAAACGACAGGAGATTCACTGAGGGCAACATTTGATTTCCTGTCAGCTATTGATATGATACCAAAAGGTCATGTCTAGATCCCATAGCCCAAAAGGACATTTTCACAGGAATCATCACTTTTTGACCCAAATGCAAAGCTGTAACTCATAATTGTCACCTAAAACATTTACCCCTACTTTAACCCTAACCTTAACCACTTCCACCACCTAAAAATGTTACATAAATGTAGAAATGTCCTTCCTGGCTTTGGGATCTAGACATCACCATAGCAAAACTGCAACAGGAAAAAAAACTTGGGTCCAAGCTGTTCCCTAGCAACACAATTCCATTCAAACAGTCTATAGAACTTTTCAGTGTACAGTAGTGATAATGGCACCTTCTATCAAAGTCCTAATGCAGTGAATGAAATAAAGTAGTCTAGTAAGCTATAGACTTCACAGCAAGGATTTAATCCAGGCTTCACCAACATCGAGGTCAGGTGTCCCCTGAAATGAAAATGGGGTGCTTTAAAAAATTCCTAATCCAACTAAACAACTTTATTTACTGTACATTTTGCCCTTATTTTGACATTAAAAACTATGGCCAACGACCTTTTTTGCACAAAAGTCAATGTGAACGCCATACAGTTTGCCTATAACCAGGTGCTTTTGCATTCAATTTAAGACAACCTCAGTAGCTCATAACGTGAACAACACTGAATTTTCATGTGATTTAAATGTGGAGGTCACAGCAATTTTTCAACCTCAGTATGGTGTCACCTGTTACAAACCCCTGATTTAATCTATGATTGTACCCAAATGTACTGCATTCAAACCTTGAGCTTAACAACGGATTGGTTGGTAAATAGTTTGAATTCAAACACCTGTAACCTGTTTGCCTATCATAAAAGAGCAAAATCAACAGACACGATGACTAATTCAAAAAAGGCGTGCTCAAGTGGGAAAACCAGCCTCCTGTCGCTTCATTATTGACTTTGGAGTTTCCTGGACTCTTCAGTAGAAAAGTCTGGTTAGGGCCAGGGCAGAAATTAAGTTGTTTTTAAGGTAGTTAAATATGATTTGCCCCCTTTTTATTTTTAGGTAAAGTCTACACTAGATCCTACCTAACACACTGTATCTAGGTATTAATCCATAGTATTCCACTCTATCATCAGTGCAGACATCTTGGTGGGCAAACAACAGGTGATTGTAATCAAATAATAGTGATTTCAGGTGATACTCATTAAATGACAGTGGCCAATAACCTGTGTTTGTGGCATTACACCATATTGGTAGGAAAGGCATGACACATCATGACAATACTATGAATAGAGAGATCTGGGTTTTCATGCTAGAGGAATGGGTGGGTTAGGTCAATAATCCTTGAAGATTTCACACCTGTGCCATTTGAAGTAGTTTGTCTAAATAGATGATAGGAAATATATAATTTTTGCGCAAAATGGCTGTGTTGCAAGTGTAACAGGGGGTAGAAAATGGCTGTGCTTTGCCGTTGTAACTAAGTTTAACAATTCAGTTGACGCATGAAACAGTGTTTGCTTTGATGACAACAAAATGAAGAGATGTTATAATAAGTTAATGTATACTTTTTATTGATCAAAGTGAACTAAAGATTTTGTTTTCCCAACAGTGGCAGTTTGAACAAGGGCTTGCCCATCTATAAACAATGGCCTGGATATCTGATAGGCAGTTATAAACAAAGGAAATCCCATGCAAGGGCATTCCTCGGGCAAGCCCAAACAGCAGCATATTCTTTAGAGTAGGAGTTGGGACTGTAGGGAGTGGAGGCGTAGACTCCTATGCTGTTATGATACTGGTATGCATCAAAACAACATAGTTCTAAAACGCCGTTTACAATTATTATACTGAACCAAAGTGAAAGTTTCCAAACAGCAAACACAGACGAACTTAAATTAGCTAAAGGTGACAATAATTTTGACACCCTTTGACTTGTTTTAAAGTAAATGTTATCACACATTAGAAATAAAGTTTTATTCTGCTATTGCCTCTGTGTAAAATAATTAGTTTCTAAATTATATGAGCACAGAATATAGCTTTTTACTTGTGTTATTTAGATCTTTTCTAAGGGTGCCAATTTTTCTAAAGAGCACTGTGACTTCTGTTGGTGTGACAGTTTAAGAAGAAGAATTACTTTCATTCTCAATTTACACAAGGTAATTGGAATTTTTCTTTCTGCATATCTCTTGTAGATACACATACATACATAGTCTCCTGCACATGCTTTTCTTCAGAGAGGTCAGAGCACAGGGTTGACTGCAGTGTGGCGGCCCTGTAGCAGTTTTGGGGTTCAGTGCTTTGTTTATGGGCACTTTGGCAGAGATAGTGGGCATCATAGATGTAATATCAGCCACCCTCCAGTTGCCAGCTCACAGCTGGATATATACCCTCCTGTCCATGCCGGGGCCTCTGTCTCTAGGCCATCCTGCTACCCACAGCAAAGTGGGTGTACAGAGCAATGAAAACTGAAATAAGGGAGAGGGAGGGTTTCATTATCATTTTATTATTTTTTCTTTTTGTCCTTTGAGTCATGGGCTTTATGGGCCTGGCCTCATGAGTAGATTATGGCAGTTATCTAATGGTTGGATTTGGCAACTCTACCAGTTTATTTTCTAGAGTAGCCATGCGCAATTTACGCAGAAGAGCTAAAATGGTCAATGGATGTGGCCTGTGCTTTTGATCAGTGAATCACGTAGTATAGGCCTATTTTGGGGTGATTCACTAAGATCACAATCACATAAACAAGTAGGGCACAAAACAGCTTGGAATATAATAGGCTTCAACAGAGATAGCCTAATCTATGGGTCTGCTATAGCCCACCTATAGACATTAAATTACTACAAGCCAGCTTTCCATTGTCAAGTAGCTTAATAATGGAAAGAAAATGGATAGGCTATTCCATCAAGGCTTCAAAGAGCATGCCAGTCGTCAGAGCCAACTGTCCCCCGCAGTTCAGTGGTTACAGTAATATCTCCAGTGGAGACCATTAAAATGGTTGAGGCGGGGCATCGGTGAATATCGTTATCTCCGCCTTTGCACTACAGAATGGGTGTCCTTAGAAGGACACATTTCCAGAGTAGACTATGGGCAGTGGAATAGCCTAGATTTGCGCATAACGAAGTATGGCAGTAAATCCTGTACCTATACATTTTAAAGATACACTTCAATGATCCAAACGACGCTTTGGGGGTAATTATAAGCAAAGTGAAAAAGTTGACGTCCATATAGACAGGATTATTTTAATCGGAGCATTAGAAATCACGGGTGAGTGTTACTTGCAATGGTGTGTAATAGCCTAATTAGTACATGTTATATATTTGTGATGTTATGGATTCGATATTCTATTTCTAGCCTACCAACTGATAAATAAACTCACAACTAGATTGTTTGTTTGCCAATTATTCCACTGTCTTTGCCCAGTAAATTTCAGTTTTTGTGATCTATACTAGAATTTGACAGTCGCAGATTTGCACCAGACAACATTAGGCCATTAGTTCAAAGGTGTTCACCAACTAATCCGTGTGTTTTCATTATGCAGCTGTGTCTTCAGAAACTCTTCTTCTGCCAAGGGGAGGTTTAGCTGGTGACGGACGACCTCCATACACGGTGATTGAGGTGGAGACGCGGAGGCGGATTTGAGATTGGCCAATACAGTCCACCGCGGATGAGAGGGGCATGGAGATGTTGCGCCGCTCCTCAGTATTCGCAGCTGAAGTGATGGAAGTTTTTGACCGCTCGCCCACCGACAAAGAGATAGTGTCGCAGGCCAAGGCGTTATGCAGGGACTACATCCACTCCAGACTGAACCGTGCCGGGATAGGCTGGTCCAAACCTGACCATGGACTGTCAGCATCAGGTGGTACTCTTGGGGAAATATCGTCGGTCCTTCTTTGGCTTGGTAGGTTATTTGTTTTAATTATAATTTTAAGTTTTAATTGCCTCCATAAGTAAAAGGGACAGATAGCCTGAAATGTGTTGGCAAAGCTGGCTGACAACTTTTACAGATGCTTCAACCACCCAGGTATAGGAAGTTAAGGAAACTTTCAAAATATAACCCGTCACATCGCTAATTCAAATTTAGTTGCTTGATAGCGTAATGTTTTCAATTGGATTACTTCAGCTCAGTAAAGCCTAATCAAATTAGTTTCAATTTAGTTTGGATTAGGTAGCCTTACTTTGCCCTCAGGTGGAAGATTACGTTAAATGTTACATGTTTAGGCTACATATTGTTATTTGAATTGCGTAACATCTTGGCCAAAACCAACACATTACAGAATAACTAACACATTACAGTTACAATTCAGATTACTGAAATATGTTTGCCCTCAACATTGTGTGTCCCTATCTGATGATAAGCAAGGCTATGCCCATGTCATTGGTAATTAAGAAACAGTGCCCAAAACCACGAAGGCAGATGTACCAGAGTCCAGCCAATGCAGTGTTTCAGTAGTTTTGGTGAAAACAATCACAACTGTTTTGTTTCGGCCAGGTGATGAGTTGGAGTACCTACGGCCCAACATTTACCGCAATGTAGCCCGACAGCTCAACATCACAGTTGCCTCTGAGAGTGTGGTGTCTGATGCCTTCCTGGCTGTGGCTGCAGACATATTCTCCACAGGTAAGTCAACAGCAAAAGAACATTATCCCAGTATTTCCCATAGATAGATTAATTTGTGGCAGCCCACCACAACATCAGACAGACCCACCACAAACAGACCACCCAAGGTGTTACAACAGCGCATTAACATCGCTCGGTGTGTGGTGTTTTACAGTTCTCTCTGCTGTTCATTTGTGCATCTTACCGTCTCCTACCGCCACAAGTATCCTAAGATCCCGTTGGGAACTCTGCGCACGGCTCAGACTTATTGCATAGTCTCTCTCCGGATGCATGGTCCCAACAAGTACAGTAGCAGAGGAAGATACCAGCACTAGTCTTGGATAGTATCGTTCAGTGAAGCAGGCAGCTGCTCATACATTAAAGATTCACTGAAGGATAGTATCCGAGAATGTTGGTATCTTCTTCTGCTAAGAGTTTTGTCACCAAATTCTGATTTGCACATTTGTATTTGGGACTTAGGAACAGAAGAAGCACAGAGGATGTTCACCAGTTTAGAGATGTTCATCCTTTTGTTTTGATTAGAGAGGAGGAAGTACAGAGCTTCGACCAAAATACAGTGACGTGAAGATAGTTAAAGTTAAAAAAAAAAAGTTAGGGGAGGTAGAGGTTTCATAAGAGGAATGTCAAGAGTGCTAACTCAGCACAGGTTACAGTACATTTTGTTACAGTAACTGCTTTTATGGAGCTGTTTACATTTATTTACTTTGGAAAGCTACTGATGCCTCCACGAAGATTAACAACAACAACAAAAAATGTAACTCTTTTGTATACAGTTAGACATTTTCATCAAAGTGGAGGAGAGAGAGTGAGAGAGAGAGGGAGAGTGAAACACCATGTCAACCATTAAACTCTATCTACCCACACCACAGATGTATACTGGAGGCTATATAGAAAGACCCACACTCTCAAGCCCCGAGTTGGTTAGAGACAAAATTCTTTTTGCTATCATCCCCTTTCAGAAATGGAGTTGGTGTGGTTAACATGTCTGGCCCATATTAGGCTACAAAGCTCCTCAAGTGAGTAATTGTTACAGACAGTTACAGCCCCACCCAGGGAGTTCACCCATGAACTTCCACAGGGCTTATTCCTGAGGGAATAACAAAGCACTCCACTCCAAAGGTAATTACGTGGTGACCACAAATGAAATGGTCTTATCAACAGAGTGCAAAATACTGCTTAGATCAAATGCATGCATTTGTCCCCATTAGGTAATTTGAACATAATAGAATGGTAAAATGATCTCCATCTTTATCTCGACAAATTCTTTTTGACTATTTACCATTACTTGATTTGACTAAAACATGTTGGACTATGCAGTGTTGGAAGGCTGTGTTTTGACTCACTCCACTGTTTCAGTTGGCAATTGAGCATTCATCTGTCAATAACGATAAACTTGCACAAAAGGCGGTCAGTTAGTGAGAGGAGGAAGTCATGGGCAGCAGTAGATTATAACCACAGACTGGTCTAAACGCAATGAGGGCTCTACAGGGAACAACAGCCACACATGCCATACTTCTGTCCACAAGGTCTTGCTGCTCTGCCTGACCAGGCGAAGGATCTCAGTGAAGGGTCCCGACATGTATTTGGTCACATATTAATATAACCAAAACTACTTTGGGACCCAATCAGCAAATGGCTGGAGTTGTGTGTCTAAATGGATTATGTAGTCACTATGAGGGGGCTGGAGGATTGCATGCATGCACATGCTGATCTTAAAAACATATGAAGTTGAAGGTGATTGTCTATATGCCATTTGGTGGTCCTTGTGGGAGCCCCTAACTCTGAAATTGTTAGTATCATGCTCTACCCACTGAGCTACACAGGACCACTACCCATCAATTGTATATATAATGTAATATATCTGTAATAAGCACAATGTTTTGATGTTGGTACATAATGTACACATTTGGTACCAGGATTCACAAGATCTGGAAGATTCACAACATTGTATGTGATCCACTATGTTTGTCACAGATGAACATTAATGGCAGAAGATTGTGTTTTTCACATTGCATTCAAATTGCTCAGGAACTTGTTTTAGGCATTACACACAATTATCAAACTATTGTTTCAACATTATGTCACTAAAAATAGTACACAAAAAAGGGTCAGAATTTTATATTTTTAAATTCCAGTTCAGTACCACTATGAGTGAGCAGTAAATGTGCCAACTTTTGGACTGATGAAGTCAAGAGTTGTAGATTCGCTTTTTTTACATTTACATGACAATTTACATTGTCAAGAAAGAGAAGACAATCCAAATATTTCAGATACATTTTTTCTTCAAGTGATCCCCAAGTCGTTTGGAATGAGGACCATGCACACTCAACTTTTCACGTCAAAGAACGTGGAATAAACAGTAAAAAATAAAAAATAAATAAATTAGGAGGACCATTTAGACTCACCCATTCAATTCTGTGATTTAGAGCGCAATTTCATCCTTTTGCTGATAAGCTAGCATAAAATAGCTGGTATCTATGAATTCTTCAAGATGTCTAGTTTGCAATTATACCTCTATCTTCATTCTATCTTTAAAATTTAACCCACTACAACCTCCTAAAAACAATGAGGCAAGCCGTATCACTGTTTCCTTGTTATTGTTTGATGGGCTGGCATTTTCTATATATTTTTATTTAATAATTTTGTTTATTTTGCTTATTCCACATTATGTGCATGTGATTGAGTGTACATAGTCCTCATTCCAAACAATTGAAAATCTTACAAATAGCACCTTTAATAAATTTTTAAAATAATGTTCAGAAAATCTTGCATAATTTGTCTGTTACTTCTTGAAGAAAGAAAGTGACAATTAAAGTCATAAACTTGACTACCCAAAGCCAATTGCTAACATGTTAGTGTTGCCACTTATATCTGATTTCGAACACTCAGGCAGGGTTATCATTTCGTTTTTGTGGAAGAAATACTTAATTAAGCAGAGAAACATAACATACATGTCTGAGTATTTGAACAAAAAGGAAGGAACACAGCTCCAAGATAGATGGAAATGAGGTTCAATGTGTATGCGGTGGGTTATCTAAACACTTTGCAAAAGTCTCAGGCTCTGACCTAAAATGGTGAGCATGTACATAAAAGCTTTACTTAAAACATGTGGATTGAGTTTGATGAATAGTCTGCTGACTGATCTAATAAGGAATAATGTATCACTGTTGCAGCACAAGTCCTGAGCCTGGCTCTTCTTCTCTGTGGGGAGATCGGCATGTCAGCCTAATGCCTGCTTGCTGCTGCTGGGGTTATATAACTCTCCCTCGCCCCCTTAAAAGAGATCTGCTGGCAGAGACATTCACACCCTGAAGCATTCTCTGATCCCACAGAAATATCAGAGCAGCTCTCCTGCTTAGGTTTTGTCACGCACCCCCTAAATCCACAAATTATCTCATATAATCGCTTACCATTATGCATCTGTAATGATTATATATAAATGGGTCATTGGATAAAACCTTTGAGCTTGCATTCTAATGTATTTCTTTGAATTCACATATCGCCGCTGTGAGGCCAACCTCTCAACTTCTCAGGAATTCAGAAAAACAATCTCATTTTCAGATTGAAGTTCAGTGTTTTTGAAGTTCTACATTGTGGGTTTGAATTGGTTTCAAGCTTCTTAGGATCATGAATTATGAACGTACTCACAACATAGAGAACCGTGTAAACCTTGAATTGAAATGAAAACATGAAAATCCTGAGGCTATGTGAGGTTTTTGCCAGACTGTAGCGATGTACTTTGCATTTCTCTCCATCTCTCTCTCTCAGGTGTGACGTGGGGAAAGGTGGTGTCTCTCTATGCAGTGGCAGGGGCCTTGGCAGTGGACTGTGTGAGGCATGGCCATCCAGCCATGGTCCATACCATAGTTGACTGCATGGGGGAGTTTGTCCGCAAGAGTCTGACCTCCTGGTTGAAAAGGAGAGGGGGCTGGGTAAGGGG
>OMKL01042379.1:4000-15782 GCA_900302295.1 Parasudis fraserbrunneri
GACTCAGTAGCCTACTCACCTGAGTTCTTTAGAGAATCCACCTGTCCGTCTCTCTGGGGTGAGAGGATCCAAGTGTCACAGCACTGCACCACCCTTCTGTGCCAAAGCCAGCCACTCTCCTCAACATAGCCTCCCGATTTTCTCCAATGCAGGCATCAACATGTCGTAGCTAACATAGGCCTGTATTCCCCCCTCCAAACCAGCATTGTCAGGATTCATACTGTTTCATCAGTTTGAGTTTAACAACTGTTCAACAACAGCATTTTCTGTTGTGGTGCCTGAATGAGAAGCTGCTCTATTCATCTTATTTGATTGGCTTTATATCTTGTCCCAGTTGCCTTTTGTTTTGTGTTAAGACATTTGTGAAGTCGTAGTTCTTGCATGGCGAAAATGTCTAAAGTATCACCGAACTCATAGGAAGAGAGGACAGCTCTCAATGCTATTTGGAGGCATTGCACCATGCACTGACCTTATATTATAGAGTGGAAGGCATACCATAAGAGAGGATGATGCATACCCCCTAGGCAATCAGATTAAATGATCAGAGGCAGGGAAATCAAACACAGAGGGCAGGATATACCTCCAGGCAAATCGCACCCTGCGAGCTGCCTATTTCAGCTATTTTCAATGTATCTTAAAATCAAACAAAACATCAACAAAAAACAGTATATATGTTTACTATGAGAAACCAGTCAGGCCATTTTGATATCTACACCAGATATTATGCAGCAACTTAATTAGTCTACTGTAAAACTGCAGGGAATCCCATTGCTTCAGACAGCAGAACTAACGTTAGTTAGCTTGTAGCCTCATTCATACGACGAAGTTAAGCTAGCAGTGTCCGACCATCAAGCAAAAGTGATTTTAATGACATTCTAGAAACAACTGACTGCACTAAAATTAAGTAATGTGATTCCATATTGACATATTTTTACATAAAAACAAAAAGAAAGTGATAGATATTTTTTATTTTGACAAACGTTATTTTGTTTTTGAAAAAACTTTTCTCCAAGCAAGGGCTTCCGGCCGCCATTAATTTAAGCGGATGTTGGGGTGTTATGGGATATCCTACTCCACCTAGGGAACCATTGCATGCTTCCTTGAAATTTTACCAGAACGAGGTACCTTGAAAGGATGCTTCCTACTGCATCCTACCCTTTTGAGACAGGCTAAAACTTACATATGTCAACTTCCTACCTAGAAATGCTACCTATATAGGAAGCCTCCTTGCATTTGAGACGCAGCGATAGAATATATTCTAATAAAGATGTGTTTAATATATAGTATGTTGGTACAAAAATCAGACTTTTCTTTCACAATACATCTCAGCAATACAATTCCATTATGGCATTGCAGTGCATTTTCCTTACGATGAGAGTTCATAACTAAAAACTTTTCCATTTGCAAAATAATGATTGACATTGTGATCCACCAGTCCAACTGGCTTTTAGGCAATACTTTCTCTGACATCAGTGCTCTGACATCAGAGTGAAAAACACATTCTACCCAACAAAAACGAAATGGAGGACAGCTTTTGATGTAATGTTAGAGTAGATTAAGATGTACTTGTAGTTTAAGGAACTTGTAATACTGACACGCTTTCCTGAAGCACTTGGATGGCAATGTTATTTTCATTTTGTTATGGTAATTTACTGAAGCGGATTATTCATTTTGATGGTTTGTCAGACAGCAACATTAATGGACCATGCCAGTCTAATTTTGAATTCTCACCATTACCGTCAATTGTCCCTGTCTTTAACAAATGTTATATTCATAGCTTAATACAATGTGTGTTTTAGCAGATCTCACTCTACCTTACTAAATGTCGTTCACACTGCCATTGACATGGAAAAGGAGTGGAATAATATTCTGTGAGACTTGAAAGTTGTTTAATAGTCACATAGGTAATTCGCCCTTGTAAAAACCACTAAATTGTTTCTTTTTGTTAACGGTAACGTTCACTACTGCAAGCTATTTAAATCCATGCATCAAACATTCGCTTTCAATTTCTGGGTGCGCTTGTTATTAATTCCCAGGTGCTTACAATTGATGCACGGTTTTGAATGGCTTATAATAGAGGAATACAGTAACAAAATATACCATGTAGTGGTCTTCACAAAGGTGAATCACCTATGCTTAGCAACTTCCAAACAACTTTCAAGTCTCACAAAGTATTTTCCAAACCTTTTCAACATCAATGGCAGTGTGAATGGTGTTTTGTAAGGTAGGCTGAGATCTGCTAATATGCACACCATATACACCCATGAACACAAAATGAGTTAAAGACGGGGACAATCTCAGTCAATGGTGAGATGTCAGAACTAGACCGATATGGACCTGAAATTTACAAACGATCAGATTCCTCTTTAACTATGTCCCCCCCTTGCTCCCTCCCCAGGCCACAGCGACAGAGGATGTAGCAGAGTCCCTGTCTCCAGACGATGGTGAGTTCTCTCATGTTATGAGTCACTTAACTATCAGTAATATTGGGTGCGTTTATATGGCCATTAATATTCAGATATTATTTGGTGTACGCAAGTTTTGAGTCTATGATTTTGCGCAGGGACACGGTATATTCTGTTTCCAGTAGCTGGGTTAAGCTTGTATCCCGACTGTGAGAATAATATGATTGTTGGGCTATGCCTATAAGGTGGGACACTGAGGCATGTAAACACCTTATCCTGTTTAGTGCAGGGCTTTGAGATCTTTGTGCATTCCGCTTCCATGGTAATGCTCACAGTATTCTGTTTACTCATGTATACATGCATATTGGTAATCGGGAAATGAAAATGCATACAAACACTTTATCCCATCTAAGACCTTAAACAGGATAGCTGGCATCCAGAATATCAATGTGCATGACATGTAAATGCACTCAATCTCTATTGGTCTGCACTGATATACAGCTGCTACACTGTGGACGAAGTGCGGCTGACTTGACCTGAGTGTTCCATGTAGTGACATTTAACTCTCCCTCCTCTCCTGGGTGGTGCAGAGGACAGGCTCCATTCTGGAGGCGAGATCCTGCAGGACTGCAGCAGTGAGCACAGCAGCCTGACCAAGACAGAGAGTGACCCACCAGGTGACCTGTCGCTGCCAGGTGGGACATAGTGTGTGTGTGTGGGGGGGGGGGGGTGGATTGTGTTAATACATGAGAGAGAATGTATGATGAGATAAGAGAACTTTAATATTCCTGGGCAGGAATTGTGTTGTTGTTGTCAACAACAACAACAACAACAACAGCTCTACACTGCAACGGTTTGAGGAGAATGTACAAAGGCAAATAAGAACATAAGGAAAAATAGATAATACATCCTCCACATATTTCTTAACACATTTTTTGAGAAGAACATCATCACTGGAGACATCCATCGTATTCTGTTTTTAAAGAGAAATACCATTGAATTTCATCTTTTATTCATTTGATCCCTAAATTGGTGGATAGCTTGACATTCAGCCAAGGATGGATTCCACACTATTGAATGTTTTTCAAGTTGGTCACAGATCAACGGCACAGTTTTGGTGTATATAGTGGTAAGGATCAGACAACAAGGAGAGACAAAAGGGATGCGAGGTTGACGTGAGGTCTACTCGGACTAACACAATCAAGCTTGGGAAGCTGATGTCAAATTTGTGGGGCAAGCCACCATATGTAACGGGATCACTCCCGTTAAGTGTGTGTTGACAGGCGGATTTTAGGGTGAAAATATGGCATGGAAATCTTGTGAAAATCTCACAATCATCATGGGAGAAACCTCAACCCTTCTTTTTCTCCATCCCTTCCTCTGTTTTTTTGTACATTTTGCAGTTGTAGCAACTTCTCAATGCAAATTGATGTCTGCGATCCCAGTCAAGATGGTAACCCGCGTCTATAGCAATGTAGCAAGTTCCCACTCACTTCCCGAGCCCTATATTATAATGAGCCTCCTCAGTCCACTTTGCACTGTCCTAAATACTGACTAAAAGGCGGGTTTACTATGTTGACTATGCTGTAGCGTGGGTGTTGCATCTTTCCATTCTACATACATTCTTATGTATGTGCCATTCTAGTTTCAACACAATACCTCTCCTGTTGTACTGTAGCGCAACGGCTCTTTTCTGGTACTCTCAGAGGCTGCCATTCTTTTTGCTTTGCATCTAACCTGTGTGCTCTTGTTCTTCCATGTCTCCTAACTCCGTCCCTCGATTCCCTTGTGATGCTGTCTCTTCATATGGCCCTGTTTTGGGCAGCTCTAGGTCCAGATTCCTGCTCTATTGGTATGGAGGAATAACTGGTATGTAGGTTTCACTCTCTCTCCCTCTCTCTCTGTCCCTCTCTGTCCTGCTTCTCTGCATGTGCTCTACTGCTCTCACTGAATCTTGTCCACAATAACACTCAGGAAAACATTATCCTTCTCTCTCTGAGTCAGATGATGATGACGAGCTAAAGAAGATCTGGCAGTTATTTACAATGCAATTCAGCAAATGTATCGATTTGCTTTGATAAATCCGTAACCACTGGATTTTGGGGTAACCAGGTGGATCTTTTCAAATTCAAGCAATGTTTAATATGGGCGTTTGTATTGCTCTTTGGGGGCCTCTGACGAGAAAGTGCTCAGTTTGAACATTGTCTCATCCATGGCATCTGTCCTCAGGGTCATCCGAGTCGACAGAGAGCCTGAAGAGTCAAAGTACCAACTGCTCCAGCCAGCCTCTCCTGTGTCCCCCAAGCAGCCTTCACATGGAAGACGAGCATCTTGACCCTTGACTCTGTCCCCAGCTATTTCACTGAACCATCACTATACTGTAGACCCTGGGCCAGGCTCGGTTTCCCAGAAGCATCATAGCGCACTAACAACATCTTACCCCATTGACTCACAATGACATTAAGTTGACCGTGGTGCTTGGAGGCCTTTGGGAAACTAGGACAATATGCTACCATCATCCTCTCCTTCCATGTCATTAACCTACAAGCACAGTCTTCGGCTTTTGTCATTGATGCCATCGCCGGCACTGAAAGGAAAATTTTCAAGCTTGGAGGACTGTTGTTATTTACTCCCATCGACAACCCTAAGACATCATGAAAGGAATTTGATGATTCCAAGACAAGATTGCAATACTTGTGTTATTCTATGCCTATTGTGTAAAAAAAAAAATGAAATGAAGTCCTGCTTAAGCAAACATTTCATTGACTTTCACATGATGTTGCATTGTGTATCCTGACTGGAGTTCAGGTCTCGCATTGCAGTGGGAAGCCAGAGATATGTCACTACCTGATATGGTGGTCCTTACTAAGCACACTTACTTTCAATTAAATCCTCACTCAATTGCTTGACACTAAATTTAGTAGAATTCAACAATACCATTTGTGCTTAAATATTGTGTTCATCTATAGAAAGAAGAACTAATAACATTAGATTTTTTTCTATTCAGATTTGTGTTGGAATAAACTAAACAAAAAAAACAAACAAAAAAAAACCATACTAGTGATGTATTTGTGTGTCCATTTGAAGTGATTTCATGTTCACATACTTTTTTTTATCATTCCATAGAAGTTCAGTTCAGTGAGAATAGTTTAAATTGTCAAAAGTCTTAAGCATATACATTTCAGCTTTTTAAAATAATGATTTTAAACTATGTGATATCCATGTATCATAACTGTACTAGAATCCTGTGTAGTTACTCGCAAAAAATTGTATACTTGTATATTATAGAAGAAAATCCTGGGATTGAAGTAGTTCAATTACATGCACATTACCTGATATTTGTGTAATAGATAAGAGCAACAGTTTGACATCCTAACAGCTGAACTCAAAGATAGCTAAAGCCTGCAACAAGCCTAAATGCTACAACTACATGTATGCTTACTGTATGGCACAGTAAGTGCTTTTCCTAGATGTGGCAGATGTCTACAGTCTGTTTTTTTTCCTGCTTATGTGGTGTAGCTGCAGGATAGGGTCAGGTCTTTGTCTTGCCTTGGTCCTGTAAATGTAGCCCCATGCATATAGATCTTTGTGCCTTGAATTGTTATGGCTGCTTGTTGCATTGGGCGTTAGTGTTCATTTTAAATGCTAGAATATACAGCATTTTAAGCCTGTAGATTGGGGCTTTAATATTGATGTACATACATTGTTCTTCTTTTCTTTTGCAAAGTTAATTTTACTGCAGAATATATCTTGCTATTGTTTTTCAGAAATATTAAGTTGAACTGTTCAGCAGTTACCTTTGTATGTCCATGTATCAACAATGTATTTAATCACATAAGTATTTAGGTTAAAAAAAAGAATTTTGTTTATATATTTGATTTGGAAAAAAACACACAAAAAACATATCCATTGCAATGCTGTAGGCATACATTGAATTTGCGCTAGCTTTTGCATGTGAATTTGTAGACTTAAAGCTCTCACTGTTTTGTTTTTTTCAGTACTATGGTTACTTTGTCTCTCCCTTCCTCCTCTGCCATTTCAACTTTAATGAGACAGTGTGCCTTCTTGTTCCTGTTCTGACCACTATTGACCTGGTATCCAGGAGAACGCCACAGTAGGTGGTTTGTGGCTCTTTCTGTAAAATCAGTTTCTGTATATCCCAGTGTGTATAGCAGCATGTGTATAACAATAAAGAATAAAGTTCCAATATGTTATCTATCTGTTGCTTGTTTGTCTCCACTGTGATGTCTATGGGCCCACAGTACAAACCAAATGATTCACTTCAACCAGCAGATGTCACTCACCATCAAATAAGTGTCCTTATTTCCCTACAGCAGACTTGTATGGTAGCTGCTAGATCCATCCACAGTTTAAATCCACAGTTCCTGTATTAGTCAGCATGATTATTTGATTATTTGGTCATTGCCTATATTTTATCTGCCATGTTTTGGGCGTGGGGGTGGGGGTGGGGGGTGTCAAACAAACCAATCGGCTCTGCTATTGAAATATAGAATCCAGTTTATTATTTATTATTATTTTCTCTTGGGAAGGGGATACATATTGTCCATGTTAATTTGTCATCAGAGGTCAATATTCGAGATAATAGTATAGAGATATTAAGCCACTTTTTATCGTGAGAACTGCATTGGTGGGTAACAAGGAAGGTGAGGTCTACTTGGACTCACCTCTGGGAATCACCCCTAAGACCAGGTGAGTTATTTGAGCTGATTTTAGCTACTATGCTGTATGGGAAGGTTGTTTTATCTTTAATAGGCTGCAGGAGCTTTCAGTGTTTTATTTGTCATTACTTTTTTTTTTAACCAATGTATTAGATTTTTTGTGTATACATAAAGCAGAATTGCAAATTGCAAATTATGACATATTATGAAAATAAAACATATAAGCAGACAGATCAAATATGTAAATAATAAGATGTGAAAACAAATAATAAATAAATAAAAATACAAAGTAAAAAGAGGCGGTACATTGACATTTTATCATACAGATGTCCATATTTTCAATAGTGATACATTGAATAATCTATTGTCACAGTTTGTCAGCACCAGCCAATTTGAACACCAAAACTGCAAAATATCACATGGGACAATGCAGAAGGACCTCTAAAATCCCCCGCTCATCAGAGAGCTCAGTCATCTCTGCCCTCTACACCTCTACACACACACATAAGTCAGTCCTAAGCCCTCAAGTGAACAATGCTTCCAGACCCACCTAGCTGAGACTGGTAGGTTGGAGTGTACCATCTTTTTAAAAACAAAAATAGTCAAAAGAAATAATAATAATAAAAATAAAAATTGGTCACCTTCAGGTGATGCATCACCTTCTCATTCATTAGTGATTGAAATGAACCCTATCACTTTTGATACATGCATTTTCCAAAAGAGGACCCAACACAGACCCCTCTGGGGTTTAATCAGACATCTGTGATTATAGTGACACAGAGTCTTCCATGATAATATCCTTCATAAAGTCCACAAAGGAACCCCACTTGTCTTCAAATTGTTTAGGTCTTCCCTTTAGAGCACATGTTCATTTTTCCATAGATAGGGAGCCTGAGAGGTCCTTTATCAATTGGCTGATGATTGGTTTTCTGGGCTTTTCCAGAACTTTGCAATTACGTATTTGGCTTGTATTTTGGAAGTACACAAATATATACCAAATTCTTTTTAACGATCCTTAAATTACATCCGATAGAAAAAACTCCTAGTATACATAGCTTAGGGCAGATCCGAATATCAACAGCAACAATGTGTGACACATATTCTATTACTTTACTCTAAAAAGATTTTATAATAGGACATTCCCATAAACATTGATACAGTGCGCCCTTCTCCTTGTTACATTTAGTACATTGATGGTGCAGAGTGGAGGGTGTAATATAGGTCCTCATTATCCACTTATATTGTAAAAGTCTAAACATTGTGTTGATAGTTAGGACTTGTGATTTAAGACAAATGTCCTTCCAACCAGCTTCAGATATTTCTTCATCAATATTATGACTCCAAGCAAGTTTTTTTGTCTTTTGAAGATTCCTAGGAGTTTAAAAGCAACAAAGAGTAAAGCACACTCAGTTGACCTCTTCCATAAAAATTATTCTTCATTGCCTTTTCAAGAGGAGAGAGAGAGGCGGCTTAGTAAGAAAGTTGTCTTGGGTTTTTGCAATATAATTTCTTATCTGTAGATATTTGAAAAAATGTGTCATAGGTATATTATATTTTTGCTTTAATTCCTCAAATGTAAAAAGCCTCTCATCATTATATAAATCTCCAATCTTACTAACGCCTCTTTCTGCCAATTTTCTAAATCTCGGGTCATGCGTACCAGGTTTAAAGCCTGTATTTCCCCATAATGGAGGGGGAAAAAAAGACAATTTCGATGTCTCTCCGAGATATTTTTGTACTTTGTACCAAACCACCACAGTATTTTTCACCAAAGGATTCTGTGTTTCTTTTTTCAAACGAACAAAGTCTCTAGAATATAAGTATAAGTTCAGAGGTAGTGTAGAAGTTGTATTTTGTTCAATTCTCAGCCAGGGAATATTTGACACTTCAGAAAACCAAAACATAGCTGCTCATAATTGTGCAGCGCAGTAATACCAGTATAAGTTAAGCATCTGTAGGCCGCCTCTATCATATGGCAAATATAAAAGGCTCAACCTAAGTCTAGCTCTTCTATTACTCCATATGAAATTTGTAAAAAGCTTTTTTATTCTATTGAAAAAGTTAGGCGGAGGGCTTAGGGGTATAGATTGAAATAGGTACAATCATTTTGGCAAAATATTAATTTTAATTATGTTAATGCATCCGATCATAAATATGGGGAGGGTTGTCCACTTATTGATTGCTTCAACTGTAGAGGTGACAATAGGATTATAGTTAGCCATAATTATATTTTCTATATCTGGGGTAATGTGAATACCAGGTATTTAAAACCTGCTGGGGTGTTGCAAAATGTGGTTTGAATAGGGGGGTTAAGTCTTTCAGATTCCTTCAAATAGAGAATGGAAGACTTTGCATCATTTACTTTGTATCCAGAAAATTCTCCATATCTTTTAATCAGGGCAGAAAGTGCTGGAATTTACCATGATAAATTAGATGTAAAAACCACCACATCATCTGTGTATAGAGCAAGCTTATTTTCCATCCCTCCTATTGTGATTCCTGTGATATCTGGATGTGTTCTAATTGCTGCTGTGAATGGCTCTACTGCTAAAACAAACAATAATGGGGAAAGACTGCAACGCTGCCGGCAGCTCTGACTAAGAGGAAAGGGATCAGATACAGTATTATTAGTTATAACTTCAGCTGTTAGAATTTGAATCCATCTGCAAAATTGTTTTCCAAAACCAAAACGACAGAGAACTTCAAAAAGATAAGGCCATTCTACACTATCAAAAGCTTTAAAGAATGAGATTATTTGTCATTACTAAAATAAAGGTTAATGATGGGTGGGATTTCCGAGGAATGTTTTGGAACATATACAAATAATCACAGAGCAAAAGTAACCACAGTACTGAAAGATATGTATCTATGTCATATTGTCAAGATCAAAATACACCCTAGATTCCAGTCAGAATACATACATAAGTATATAAAGTTTTATCTGTCACACAGATTTTTACTATGCTGTTCTACCATCAGCAGAGTCTGATCCTTTTCTCTATTGAATGATTTATGATTTTGTATCGCACAGTGCGCATATGTGGACACTTTCATATCCTGTATAAATAGCTGCAATATCTCTTCTCCATATGCAGCTCAGCAGTTTCATCCAAGGTGCCTCTAAAAATACCCCCTTGTTATTTATGCAATATCAATTTGCCTCAGGCAAATGTTTCACCTCACCTCATAAAAAAGATAATGTAGCAATGTTATTACATTATCATCTGCTACAGACTAACTGTTGCTGGCAATGTTGTAATGTTGGTTAAATGTTTGCCTGGAACATAGGCATTTATCAAGAAAGAGTGTCAGGCAAGTCATCTAGCGAGCAGTAATATCAAAGAAAAGGACAGGGGTCAGAGTTAGTGCCAGGATACATGATTTACAATTAAGGGACAAAGAAAATAATCAAATAAGGATAAAGTTAGCATCAGTGTTCATGGGAATGAATTAACTTAACATGGCACATACGATGATGTAAAACGGCCATCATAACACACTACTGACTCAAATTCTGCACAACTGCCTCAGCAGCCCCAGGTCTCTCGATGACATCACAGGCTACAGCCTTGGTGCTCTTGTTTCTGGCTTTGGGAGAGAGCTGTTCACGTTCACAAACATCAACTGAACTAAAATCAAAGAAGTAACGAGTGTGAATTCTATAATGGGGTGGGTTTTTGCTTTTGCTCCTCGACATCTATCTGCTCACTGAGTGGTGGATGGGACACAGTTAAGTGTCATGATCCTCCCCACAGAGGCCTCTCCTCTGAGACAGGGCAGAATATTATCTCTTCATCAGCAGACACTAAAATATTCATGCAAAACCAACAGAGCAAGGCAGGCCCTGGAAACATAGTCCTCTTGGGGACCTCTCCTTGCTGCAGGATCCTGAGGGCTTTAGCAACAGTGTGGAACACAGACTATTAAATGTCTCACACACTTACAAATACACATACAAATGCAGGACATAACACTGTTGTTGTAAGCAGATAGATTGCACTAGTTAAGTGGTTTGAATACTGAGTTTTTAAACTTCATAAAAATGTGGAGGGGTGCCTTTAGATGTTTAGAACAGTATACAAATGTCCCTACCTGTTCAATAGGAAAAAACTGAGATCAATGGAAATCTAAACATTATCATCAGCATCAGCATCAGCATCTTATATGATATTTGTCAAAAACGTGTCTTCACTCAGAGCAGGAGACTTCGATACAACACACATGATGAAGAAAGCTCTCTTCATGCACAAACAAATGAGATTGAAACTGAATCAGCACAGAAATCATCTCTGCTGTAGCCTATTGGGCAGTGAATGGAGCACAGCATTAGAGCACGTAAAACTTTGGCTGCAGTAAAATGCCACCAGAGGTGAGAGCTTTTCTGATCGTTTGGTTTTCTACCAGAGCTACAGTAGAAGGCCACTAGAGATTACTTCTATGCTGACATGGGATAAAACTAATTTGTTTGTGTGTGTGTGTGTGTGTGTGTGTGTGTGTGTGTGTGTGTGTGTGTGTGTGCGTGCGCGTGCATGCGTGTGTGCGTACGTGTGTGTGTGTGTGTGTGTGTGTGTGTGGGAGTGTGTGGGAGTGCGGGGTGATGTCACCTAGCAATGGAGGTTAATAATGGTTAAAATAACCAACTGACAGCAGTCACGTTCTGCACCACACACACACACACACACACACACACACACACAC